>PVKU01003900.1:0-163202 GCA_004027475.1 Anoura caudifer | reverse complement strand
TAAACACACAGAGCAGGCAGCTGTGAGCTTTGGGGATTCTAGCTTGGGCGGCACAACTGAATCTGTGCACATAATTCCCACACCAATTCGCCCACCTAGGAACTCCCATAGAATCACATCTCTTACGGACATATCGCTTGTTGCCCGATATTATAGTCATTAACCTGCTAATCCAATCTTCATTTATTAGAAAAGAAAACAATGATTAAGCCTGATTCATCTTTTTTATCCCTTAAGAGCCTCTCAAAATGTCTTCCATTTACAAAGTACATGATTGTATATGTAATATGTGTTGAATGGATGACCAATTTTGATTGAATTGCCCTGAATCCTCAGGAGAGTTTGAACTCTTAATATTTGGCTCACAATGCTCAATAGAGGCTTCCCAAAGTGGTCTCTTACTTTTAGGGTATGTACAACAGGAAAGCAGGGAAGCTACTTAAATGTAAGAGAAATAATGCTCTGATAATCATCATGACATGTTTCCTGATGTTATCAAATCATATTTAACATGTTAAATGATAGCATATGCTAGCAAGGCAAGTCAAATTCCCTATGCTAGCCTTGCTAATACCTGTAACATTTGTAGGGCTTGTAACTAGAACCAGTAAAGGCCCACATAACATAAACCTATATATTCGAAAGTTATAAATGAAGCTAAAAACTCTTAAGCATGATGTGGATCCAACACAATTCCTATCAAGATTCCAATGATGCATTTCATTGAACTAGAACAAATATTTCAAATATTTATATGGAACCATACAAAGCCCCTATAGCAACAGTTGTCCTGAGAATGAACAAAGTTGGAGGAATCATACTACCTAATATCAAACTATACTACAAGTCCATAGTAATCAAAACAACCTGGTACTGGCATAAAAACAGACACATGGGTCAATGAAACAGAAGAGAGAGCCCAGAAATAAACCTACAACTTTATAGTCAATTAATATTTGACAGAGGAAGACAGCACATACAACAGGCTAGGTAGTTTATTCAATAAATGACGTTGGGAAGATTCAACAGATACATGCAAAAAATAAAAGTAGACCACCTTCTTACACCATATGCAAGAGTAAATTAAAAATGAAATGGATTAAAGACTTAAATGTTAGACCCCAAACCATAAAAATCCTAGAAGAATATGTAGGTAGTAAAATCTCAGACAATGCTCCTAGCAATATTTTATCTGATATATCTCCTCAGGCAAGGGAAACAAAAGAAAAAATAAACAAATGAGTCTACATCAAAGTAAAAATTTTTGCACAGCAAAGGAGATCATCAACAAAATAAAAAGACAACCCACAAAAGGGGAGAATATAATCAATGACACATCTGATAGGGGTTAATATCCAAAATTTATAAAGAATGTATAAAACTCAATACCAACCCCCCCCCACAATCTAATTTAAAAAATAGGTGAAGAGGGGGAAGGAAGATGGTGGTGCGGTAAGAGGAAGCACATTCCTCTTCCCCCTTCACACAGGAGAAAAACCTGTCCGATTTACAGCAGAGCACAGGGAACAGACATCAGAAACATAGCATATTTGAAAACAGGGTATCAAAAATTGCAGTGGACATTGAAGAAACAGATGGTAAGGAGAGTACTCCAGCAGCTCGGAGACCAGGGCGGGGGCTGAGGTCCCAGGCCAGTGCTGGCTGTAAGACTCTAGGGAGGGAAGGAGTCAGGTCAACGGCTCCCTGATCAGCCAAACAAGGTTTTGGCAGCACCGGGATAAACCTGGTTGCTTGAAATCTCACAGGGAGGAGTTAAGGTCTCATACCCCTGGGAGGACTTCGAGTTGGAGCTCATGCGACTGTCTACGCCCATGCGCCATTGGGAACAGCTGCGCGGGGATCCATCGGTGCCAGTGCGCCACCGCAGGACCTGCGTGGACTGCTGGAAGATCTTAGGCACGTGTATACAACCTGCGTGAGGGGTCAATTCATGCTCGCAGGACAGTCGGCGCCCATTCATGGAAGGCTGCTGAAAGATCATTAGCGCTTGAGCATGACCTCAGTAGGCTCATGCCGCCACAGAAGATATGCCTGAAGCCCTGTGCGGAGAGGCCCTGGCCTAGCTCTGAGGACAGTAGAATAAAGATTACTGAGTGCTGAACAGGGAGAAAAACAATACCGTCCCCCCTTGGCCACTGCAGTCAGCAAAGCCAGAATAAAACAGCTTGGCAAGATTGATAACAGCAAGAGTTGATGTTTTTGGTGTTTTTTAAAATTAATTTATCATTATTTTTATCTTTTTCACCCTTCAACTCCTTTTGCTTCTCGTTACTTCTTTCTTGATTTATTCTTTCTTCCTTTCTTTCCAATCTTTTCTCTTCTTCTTTTCTCTTTCTTTCTTTTTCTGTCTGCTTTTCTTTATTCTCTTTTCATTTTTTTCTTCCTTTCTTTTTTCTTCCTCTTTCCTCTTTTTAAAACCTATGAGTGAGACAAAAACAAAACAAAATGAAACAAAAAAAAACCCCTGGAACTGTGGAAAGACCACAGTTGGTCCCAAAGAGGGGGCATTTCAACAGCTGAGACACTGGAAGCCATGAACCCTAGGATACCTGAAGGAGACAGCACCACTGAATCTCACAGGTATTCTACCACAGAAATTCACACCATAAACCCAGGGAATCAGAACAAATCAATTTAAGAAACTGAGCTTAACAAGAAGAGCCTCACAAAAATTGGGAAGTCAAAGAAACAACCCTCAAATGGAAGAAATGGAGGAAGCCCAGAAAGAATGCTAAATGAAATGGAGGCAACTCAACTATCAGATTTTGAGTTCAAAGCAATGGTTGTCAGGAAGCTCCAAGAGCTCTCATTGAGCTACCAGAAACTACAGGGAAGCTATGAGGAACTCACTGCAAACTATATCAACACGAAAAAGGAAATAGAAACTATCAACAAGGGCCAAGAGGAAATGAAGAATACAATTTCTGGACTGAAGAACACAGTGGAAGGAATGAAAAGCAGAATTGATGAAGCAGAAGATCAGATCAGTGAGTTGGAGGACCAACTAGAAAAAAACATGCAGAAAGAGCAAGAAAAGGAAAAGAGGCTCAGAAAGCATGAAGAGGGATTAAGAGAAATGCAAGACAACATGAAATGCAATAATATCCATACAATAGGGATACCAGAGGGAGAAGAAGAAGAGCAAGGCATACAAAACCTATTTGAAAAAGAAATGATGGAAAATTTCCCTAATTTGATGAGAGAAAAAGTCACACAAATCCAGGAAACACAAGAGAGTCCCAATCAAGAGGAACCCAAACAGACCCACTTCAAGACACATCATAATTAAAATGGCAAAATTCCAAGACAAAAAGAGAATCTCAAAGCAGCAAGGGAGAAAAAGGAAGTAACATACAAGGGAGCCCCGATAAGGTTAGCAGCTGACTTCTCAATGGAAACAACCCAAGCCAGAAGAGAATGGCAAGAAATACTCCAAGGAATGAGAACCAAAGGCCTGCAACCAAGACTACTTTACCCAGCAAGGCTTTCAATCAAGATAGATGGCCAAATAAGGAGCTTCCCAGTCTAAAAGAATATATCTCTACCAAAACAGTTCTGTAAGAGATACTAAAGGGCCTGCTTTAAGGAAAGGAAGGAAAGGAGAAAGAGACGGAGAGGAACACAGGTACAAAAATGGCAATGAATACGTACCTATCAATAATAACCTTAAATGTAAATGGATTAAACGTTCCAATCAAAATGCATAGAATAGCTGAATGGATAAGAAAGCATGACCCACACATATGCTGCCTACAAGAGACCTACCTCAGGACAAAAGTCTTCCACAGACTCAAAGTGAAGGGCTAGAAACAAATTTTACAAGCAAATGGACAGGAAAAAAACCCAGGGTAGCAATACTCAAATCAGACAAAATAGACTTCAAAAGAACAGCCATAAAGAGAGACCCAGAAAGTCACTTCATAATACTCAAGAGAAGAATCCACCAGGAAGACATAAACATTGTAAATATATATGCACCCAACATAGGAGCATCCAAATACATCAAGAAAATCTTAGAGGACTTCAAGAAAGATATTGACAGCAACACAATTATAGTAAGGGATTTTAACACCCTGCTGTCAAAAATGGACAGATCTTCTAAACAAATTATGAACAAAGATATTGTGGCATTGAACGACACCCTAATGAAATGGACTTAACTGATATGTATAGAGCCCTTCATCCCAAAGAAACTAAATACACATTCTTTCAAATGCACATGGAACATTCTCAAAGGTAGACCATGTGATAGGACACAAAACTAACCTCAACAAATTCAAGAAAATTGAAATCATACCAAGCATTTCCTCTGACCACAAGGGACTGAAGCTAGAAACCAACACCAAGGGGAAAAACCCAAAGTCGTCAAAATCATGGAGCTTGAATAGCCTGCTATTAAACAATGAGCAGGTTAAAAATGAAATTAGGGAGAAAATCAAAGTTTCTGGAAACAAATGAAAATGAACTCACAATGACCCCAAACTTATGGGACACAGCAAAGGCAGTCCTCAGAGGGAAGTTTATAGTGATACAGGCCTACCTAAAAAGGATAGAAACATCTCAAACAAACAACTTAACCCTATGCCTACAAGAACTCGAGGAACAACAACAAAGACAGCCCAGAGCAAGTAGAAGGAAGGAAATAACCAAGATCAGAGCAGAATTAAATGTCATAGAGACTAAAAGCACAATTCTAAAGATCAATGAATCCAGGAGCTGGTTTTTTGAAAAGATAAATGAAATTGATAAGATTTTAAGCAGGCTCATCAAGAAAAAAAGAGAGAGGACCCAAATAAACACAATCAGAAATGAAAGAGGGGAGATTACAACTGACACCACAGAAATACAAAGGATTGTAAGAAATTACTATGAAGAACTGTATGCCAAGAAATTTGAAAACCTAGGTGAAATGGACAAGTTTCTAGAAAAATATAATCTTCCAAAACTCAATGAAGAAGAAGCAGAAAACTTGAAGAGACCAATAACAGCAGATGACATTGAAGCAGTATTCAAAAAACTCCGGACACACAAAAGCCCAGGACCAGATGGTTTCACAGGAGAATTTTACAAAGCATTTAAGGAAGAGCTAACCCCTATCCTTTACAAATTTTTCCAAAAAATCCAAAATGATGGAAGACTCCCAAACTCTTTTTATGAAGCCAGCATCATTCTAATCCCCAAACCAGATAAAGACATAACGAAGAAAGAAAATGTCAGGCCCATATCACTGATGAACATAGACGCTGAAATCCTCAACAAAATATTGGCAAACCACATCCAACAATACATTAAAAAGATCATACACCATGACCAAGTGGGATTCATCCCAGGGATGCAAGGATGGTTCAACATACGCAAATCAGTAAACGTAATACCTCACATAAACAAAAGCAAAGACAAAAATCACATGATCATATCAATAGATGCAGAAAAGCCTTTGATAAGGTACAGCACCCATTTATGATAAAAACACTCAGCGGGAATAGTGGGAATAGAGGGAGCATTCCTCAACATAATAAAGGCCATATATGAGAGACTTACAGCCAACATCATATTCAATGGGCAAAACCTAAAATCTTTTCCACTAAGATCAGGAACAAGACAAGGGTGTCCACTTTCCCCACTTCTATTCAATATAGTATTGGAGGTCTTAGCCACAGTGATTAGACTAGAAAAGGAAATAAAAGGCATCCAAATTGGAAAGGAGGAAACAAAACTATCATTGTTTGCAGATGACATGATAGTGTATATAGAAAATCCTATATATTCAGCCAGAAAGCTGGTTGACCTAATAATTGAATTTGGCCAAACAGCCAGATACAAAGTCAATATCCAAAAATCAAAGGCATTTCTGTACACCAACAATGAAAGAGCAGAAGCAGAAATCAAGAAAAAAATCCCATTCAATATAGCAAAAAAAACAAAAACAAAAACAAAACAAAACAAAAAAAAACCTAGGGATAAACCTAACGAAGGAGGTAAAAGACCTGTTTGCAGAAAACTACACAACACTGAAGAAAGAAATCAAGGAAGACACAAACAAATGGAAACATATACCGTGTTCATGGATTGGAAGAATTAACATCATCAAAATGTCCATACTACCCAAAGCAATTTACAGACTCAATGCAATACCTATTAAAGCACCAATGGCATATTTCACAGACATAGAACAAACACTTCAAAAATTTATATGGAACCACAAACCACCTCGAATAGCTGCAGCAATTTTGAGAAAGAAAAGCCAGGTAGGAGGGATCACAATACCTGACACCAAACTGTATTACAAGGCCACTGTAATCAAAATAGCCTGGTACTGGCACAAAAACAGGCATATGGACCAGTGGAATAGAACAGAGAGCCCAGAAATAAACCCAATTCTCTACAGTCAATTAAAATTTGACAAAGGAGGCAGAAACATAAAATGGAGTAAAAGTAGCCTCTTCAACAAGTGGTGTTGGACAGCTACGTGCAAAAAAAAAAAAATGAAACTTGAACACCAACTTACACCATACACAAAAATAAATACAAGGTGGATAAAAGATTTAAATATAAGCCGTGACTCCATTAAAGTCCTAGAGGAGAACATAGGCAGGAAAAACTCAGATATTTCACACAGCAACATTTTTACTTATATGTCCCCTAAAGCAAGGGAAATAAAGGAAAGAATAAACAAATGGTATCTCATCAAAATAAAAAGCTTTTGCATGGCTAAAGAAAACAGTATTAAAATAAAAAGAGATTCAACTATATGGGAAAACATATTTGCCAATGATTCCTCAGACAAGGGTTTAATCTCCAAAGTATATAAAGAACTTACACGACTCCACTCTAAGAAGACAAGCATCCCAATTATAAAATGGGCAAAAGACTTGAACACACTTCTCCAAGGAGCACATACAGAGGATCCAGAGATACATGAAAAGATGCTTGATATTGCTAGCTATCAGAGAGATGCAAATTAAAACCACAATGAGATACCACCTCACACCAGTCAGAATGGCCATCATAAACAAAGCAACAAACAACACGTGTTGGAGAGGTTGTGAAGAAAAGGGGACCCTAGTGCACTGTTTGTGGGATTGCAGACTGGTACAACCACTATGGAAAGCAGTATGGAATTTTCTAAGAAAACTAAAAATGGACCTACCTTTTGACCCAGCAATTCCATTGTGAGTATTATATCCTAGAAACCCTGAAACACCGATCCAAAAGAACCTATGCACCCCAATGTTCATAGCAGCACAATTCACAATAGCCAAATGTTGGAAGCAACCTAGGTGCCCATCAATAAATGAATGGATCAAAAAACTATGGTTCATTTACACAATGGAATTCTATGCAGCAGAAAGAAAGAAGGAGCTCCTATCCTTTGCGACAGCATGTATGGAACTGGAGAGCATTATGCTAAGTGAAATAAGCCAGGAGGTGAAACACAAATACCGTATGATCTCACCTTTAACAGGAACCTAATCAACAAAACAAACAAACAAGCATAATAGAACCAAAGACACTGCAATTGAGAACAAGAGAGGAGAGGGGTAGGAATTTCGAGGGAAAAGGGGAAGGGTTTGGAGCAACAAGTATAAAAGACACATGGACAACAACTAGGTGGGGTGGAAATGAGAGGGAGTTGGGGGGACTGGTGCGGTGGGCTGGGATGGGAGTAGAAGACAAAAAACTGTACAAGAACAACAATTAAAATAAAATTTAAAAAATAAATAAACCTCAGTAAACAACAACAACAACAACAAAAAATAGGCAAAGAGCCTGAATAGACACTTCTCCAAAGAGGAGTCACAGATGGCTAATATACATATGAAAAGATGCTCAATGTGAGCAATCATCAAAGAAATGAAAATTAAAACCACAATGATATAACATTTCATACTAGTGAGAAGGGACATCATAAACAAATCAACAAACAACAAGTGCTAGTGAGGATATGGAGAAAGGGGAACCCTTCTGCTATGTTAGTGGGAATGTAGATTGGTGCAGTCACTGTGGAAAGCAGTATGGAGACACCTCAAAAAATTAAAAATGGAACTGCCTTTGACGCAGTCACCTCAGTTCTGTGAATATAGCCTAGGAAACACAAAACCCTAGTTCAAAAAGACATAAGCACCATTATGTTCATTGTAGTGTCATTTACAATCACCAAAATGTGGTAGCATCCCAAGTGCCCATGAGTAGATGAGTGGATAAAACAACTGTGGGACATTTACACAGTGGAATTCTACTTGGCTGTGAAAAAGAAGGAAATTTTACCCTTTGCAACAGTATGGATGGATCTGGAGAACATTACGCTAAGTGAAACAAGTCAGTCAGAGAAAGACAAATACTATATGATTTCACTGATATGTGGAATCTAATAAACAAACTGAACTAATAAGCAAAATAGAGACAGACTCATAGATGGAGAGAAGATGGCAGCTAGTGGGTGGGGAGGTTGGGGGAGGAGGGTAGAGCAAAAAGGAGAAAGGACTTGGGAATATAGACAACAGTGTGGTGATTGAGGAGGATAAACGGTAATGAAAAATACGATAAAAATAAATTTTTAAAAATGTGTTCTATGGTCCTACCTTGACAAGGTAACTTCCTAATCATCTGAGAGGGCAGTTTCAAATTATGGATGACCAGACTCTGTGAAATTATAGGTTAGAAGGTAGCAGCATAGAAAAAGTACACCACTGGCCTCTAGTGACACTCACCCCTTCTCTTCTCCCTGTGCTGTATCCTCCTGCACTGAGAGGGACATGAGGACCCAGAGAATGGATGAGGAGTGGATTGATAGTTGTACAATGGGGAGCCCCATCAGAGAGGCTAGGAAGGGGCCTGCATTGCCTGGGCCTTAGACACTATTTCTGCTTCTTACACATTCTCCCTCAACATATGCTCTCGCTCCCACAAAGACATAGTAGCTTCATATACATTTCTAGGGAAGTTAATGTTTCCTCCCCTGAGGAAGCTATAATTGATGAAGTCCATATAACAAACATATGTAAAAGATCTGGAATACTTAAAATATATAGCAGAATATTTTGTGAGTGGCTGTAATATGTTGTGATTATGATTAAACAATCACTATAGTGACTACAATCATGTGTGAAACTAATTTTATTTTAATGAATCAACTAGGAAATAATGAAACAAAGAGCTTGGTTTCCTTGTTAAGAAACATTGATAAGAAACAAGGACACCCTCTATGAAAAACTGAAATAAAAAAAATTGAGCTGCAGAAAACTCATCACCAGGATAACTGATAACTTGAATCAGTCTGTAAAGAAATCTATAGTTTCATAATACATTAGAAAGCGATGAGGTATCCTCTTGATAAGCTAACATTCTTTGACAGAAAGGCTTGCTTAAACTTCTTTACATTTTGGTTCAAAATAGTCATAAAATATAATTTGAGGGACTTTCTACTGAAATTGCCAACAGAGCTGTGAGTTTCATATAAACCTCTAGTCATTTATGATGTCAGAAAACTGGTCACCTTTCCCATAGATAACTATGAAAATGTGATCTAGGTTTCAAAACACAAGTGAATTTAGTGAGTTCATTTTTATGAATAATGTAACTTTGGAAAAGATGAAACTTGACATCTGTAGATGCCAAGTGAGGGACAATGAGAAACACCACTGGATTCAGATTTAAGCTTGAGTTGGAATTCCAGCAGTCATCAGATATATGACTGTGGATAAGTCATTTAAACTGAATTATTTGAGAAATAATATTGCAGCATAAAATAAGGCTAATCATATTTAATATTTTGTGGAGAATTGGACCACATGTGGAAATTTTTGTAAACATCTTTGTGATAGAACTGTACCATAGCAATATTAATGTTATTTGTTTTAACTCCTTCCCACTGTGACTTTTTTCTTAATTCTTACCAGAGGACCTTTATTCATTCATTGCTTTTAGAAAGAGAGGAAGGGATAAAGAAAGAGAGAGGCAAACATCAATGGGAGAGAGGAACATCTATCGGTTGCTTCCCATATGTGCCTTGACCAAGGACCAAACCTGCAACCTAGGTATGTGCACTGACTGGGAATTAACCCTGCAATGTTTTTGTTACCTGAGGATGCTCCAGCCAACAGAGCCTCACCAGCTAGGATCCATTGTGATTCCTGACATATGCCATATAAAAAGGGCATATCCTTCAATAGTGGATGCACTTTTTTGTTTAGCTCAGTAGCATTTAATTCTTCAAATCTTAGACTTGCAGCAGTCTGATTCAGTCATTACAATGACTGATCTGAATCAAGATGTCATCTTTCTAGCCAATGCTTTCATTTTAACAAGCAATTAGAATCAATTATGTAGTCATCTATTTGATTATTTGACAACTGAGGCTTTCTGTAACTAGAAATAATGATCTCAGCTGTGTTTTTGGTCAATTTTGTCACACTGTATAAACCTCAACATCATTTTAATGACTTTTTATTCCTAAGAGAATTAAAGAGTACATGACTAAGATAAAATAACAAGAGGTAAGCAAAAGGTTTGTATTACAGTTTTCAATATGTATGTCCTGAGGGGGAAAAAGAGAAAGACCTTATATTGGCAAGCATGTTCTAGAAGCATAAATAAATCATGAAATGAAGGAGAGGTCATTCAAAGGCAGGGGAAATATACTGTTGAACAGTCAGCAATGAAGATGCAGCAAAGCCACAAGCAAACCTATGAGCGAGCTGATTATGGAGATGCTCCAGGACAAGGTTTTGAAGGGGCTAAAAAGAGCCAGAATTCCAAATGAGATCTGTGAAGTTGACATTAAACACAACTTGACTTTTATGTTGCGTGACACTCATGATGATTACTATGTGTGGAAGAGCCTGGATCCACGGAGATCTGTGGCACAAATAAAGACCTTCCTTGTCTTCCACTGCTTCTCCTTCACAAACTCTACCTGTGTTTGTGCCACTTTTCAAATTCCCTGCACTCTTCTGGGAGGGCCTAGCTTCTCAGGGTAGCTTAATGTGTTAGGCTATAACCCTGTCTTTCTTCTTTTTTGAGAACTATTTGTTTTAATCTTTTATTAAGAATATTAACATACAGCTTTAACCATATGTTAAGAACATATGGTTAAGAACATAATCATACATGACTGCTGTGGCTCAGTGAACTGAGTGCTGGCCTGTGAACTGAAAGATTGCTGGTTCAATTCCTGGTCAGGGCACATGCCTGGGATGTGGGCCAGGTCCCCAGTTGGGGGCATGCCTAAGGCAACTCATTGATGTATCTGTCTGTTTCTCTCTCTCCCTCCCTTCCCCTCTCTCTAAAAATAAACAAATAAAATATTTTTAAGAGAATCTTAGCATATAGAAATATAGGCAGACTAACTCAGATGCCCAACCTATAGCCCTTAAAACCATGTTTCATGGAAAAATCCTGCTCCATTTACATTCCATCAGCATCCTCTTATGATCTATGTAATCTTCAGTTTGCATATCTAAAAGAAAAATTTTAATTAAAATAATCACAATATTATTCTCATACCTAAAACAAAAAGTTTATTTCTGTCACCAAATATCCAATTGGTTTTCAAAATTACAAATGTGTCAGATATTATTTTTACATTTTGTTTGATAAAGATCTATAACACCTGTGTGTAATGATTGGTATGCCTTTCATATTCTGTTAATCTATGTGTTTCTATTTCACTTTTTCCCATTTCCCTTACCATTTAATAATAAAATAGTTGAGTATTTGCTAAGTTCCTAGTCCTGTGAAAAACTGTACATGCATGGCTTCCAATTCTTACAAAGGCACTGCAAGTTGGATGTTGATTTCTTCATTCTCTTTTGCTTAGCCCCAAGTTTCAAACATATGAGTATCTGACTAAAAGTTGGCATTCTTTCCATTATACCACCCTCCTTCAAATTTCACTTTAAAGTCACCAACTGTATCACCACTCCAATCTCTACTGCTTCATACACTTGCCATACAATTTTCTCTCACTGTTATGCTTTTCTCCCAACAAAGGAAAGAACTTACTGCTTTTCTTAAGGTAAAGGAATTCCTGTTATGGGCTTTAGTGAGAATTTAAATATAGAAAGCTACTTACCAAGAACCATTATGGACTAACTAATAACAAGTCAAGTCAAAATCACCTATTCTTTCTTTTGACAGAGCTCATTCTTTACTAGACATGTGAATGAAGTGAAAAATCACACACAAAAATGGAATATTAGCCTCTTTAAGAGATTTTATAAAATTCATCATGATATTCTTATGGAAGAGATGGGGAAACAGGGGTCATATATTAGTAAAATTATCTATGTTCAAATAATCAAGGCTGATTAAACCAAAACTGTTTGAGACCAATGCAGAATGATTAGAAACTTTGGACAAAACCAAAGGGGAAGATGGAAGCAAGGAAGGGAGGTGGGTTTGGCTGGAGTGGGGCAGGGGGAGTGGTTGGGGAAAATTGCAGACAACTGTAATTGAACAATAATAAAATAGTTATTAAAGAAAAGAAAGTGGACCTGGAAGGTATGTAGATAAGCCCCTTATAGGGAGAAACTGGGAGATAAGCATTTTTACCTTTTCCTTCTGTGCTTTACCTGGGTTTACAGCCATGCAGTGATGCTCCAGCACCCATTAAGAGCTGTGTCTTTATTGGTTACAATTCTGTGGGACTCTTAAATGCAAGCCATGTTGACTATCAGAGCCAGGTGATACAGGGACTCATCCTTTGGGCAGTGGACACAGAAGCTGGGGTGCAGACATGAGTATAAGTGCTATCCAAGGAGTTATTGCTGACTTAGGGTGGGCTGAAGGGAGAAGGCAGAGGAGGTGACTGAGGAAGATTATAACTGTACCGTAGGTGCATGCCAAATTAGAAGCTTGATCCTCAGGCAGCAGTTTTAAAGTATGCAGATAAACCCCTTTAGGGAAAGACTGCAAAAGGGGCATTTTTGCCTGCTTCCTCTGCACTGTTCCATGGATAGATAACCATGGTGAATTCCCTCATGACTATTAAGAATTGCTTCTTTATCTGCCATACTCTCATGGGTCTCATAGACACAAACCTCGTCGACTTTCAGAACTATGTGTTTTGAGAGTCCATCCCTTGGGTAGGAGTCTTACAAGTTGAAGTGCTAGATGTGGGGTCCTTTGCTCTTCAGGGAGAACCTGGGAGTTGGGGTTCCCTCCCAATTATATGGCAATCCTGATTGTGGTGGGGTTTACGTTGAGCATTTGTCTCAGCCTTTCCTACTCTATCCAATATGGGTATTTTCTGACTTAACCAATGAATAGGAATTATTCAGACAATTTCTATATCTCTTTCAGAGGAAATTACTCCATGTGTACATTTGGTGTATCCATGGGAAGAGGGGGCACAACTGATGAAAGGCACAAAGGTAACCCAGGAAAGATTAACAATATGCATCCGATATTTTTATAAACAGTTGAATTTTAGATAAAAACATATTTGGTTAAATTATACTTAAGTCTATGTTTTTTGTTACACTCATCCAGGTAAATCTTAGTTTACTGAGGCACTAATTTTACTCATCTCCTTGAACTGTAGATAATGTATCTGGAAATAAATCATTCTGAACTGTGAACCTCACATAATCAGATCTACACAGAGATGCTAAATATCATATAACGTTTTAATAAAAGTAGAAAAGATTCAAATCAAATATCTTTTAGAGAGGATAGAGACATGTGCTTTATTCTACTAGGTTTACAGAGAACTTAGGGAAGTTTTTCTCACTGGAAAACTTATGTACTTTCTCTCTAAAATTCCCTTTAGTTTATCTTCCAGAGGATCTTATGTTAAGGTACCAAAGAAAACAAGAAGAAAATCATAGCCTTAGAAACTACTTGACTAAATAGCTCCTTCTAAAAAGAATGGTAGTTTCTATTGGATACAGTTAAGCACCGAAGCTATAATTTTCTATTTCCTTTCCTTTGCCATTGTATATGCAGTTTATTTACTACAATTTGATGCACTTTGCACTTTGTCAGAGGATATATTCTGCAGATTCACTTTAACCACATTTCTTCTCCAACATTACATTATAAAACCTGTCCCTGTCACTCTTCTTTGACATGGGCCATTTCCTCCTCACACAGAACCCAGTTGTCAAATGACTGAAGGCCTGTGTAATTCAGCTCTAATGGATTCTATGAGGCGAGGGTGTTTTAAACTGCTCTAGTTTAAAATGCCTTTTCTCAAAATAGCTCACATAGCTGAAAGTGCACACACTTTAAATAGAGATCAAATCCCACTGTCATGCTACTGGAATAGCTATCTTGACAGCTTTTTATTTGTAGTTTTTGTTTGGAAGTGTTTAATTTAAGGAAAGACACATAAATCACAGGTGAGCAGGAGGTCCAAGATGTGAGCTCTTAGACATTGGGCAGTTTGAACAGCAGTTTGAGCTACACATCTTTTTTTTTTTTAACAAACTCAGTTTTGATCTACTTTACATCAATCCCCTTCAACACACTTTTAAAATGTAACTTATTAATTAAAGATTGCACATTTCCCCAAAGGATGTAACTATATCTTTTTTATTTTCCTTTGTATTGAATTTGTTGGGGTGACACTGGTTAACAAAATTATACAGGTTTCAGGTGCACAATTCTACCACACATCATCTGTACACTGCATTGTGTGTTCACCACTATACACTCCTCCACTTCCCTCCACCCCCCTCTCCCAAGCAATCACTACACTGTTGTCCATGTCCATGAGGCTTTTTTTCCTTTTTTCTTTTTTGTTCAATCCCTCCACGCCCTCTCACCCAGGAACCACTCCTGACAGCTGTCAGCCTCCTCTCGATCTATGAGTCTGTCACTACTTTCTCTTATTAGTTCAGTTTGTTCATTAGATTCCACACATGACCGCAATCATATGGTATTTGTCTTTCTCTGTCTGGCTTATTTCACTTAGCATAATGTTCTCCAGGTCCATCCATGCTGTTGCAAAGGGTAAGATTTCCTTCTTTTTCACAGCCAAGTAGTATTCCACGATGCAAATGTATCACAGCTGTCTTTTTTCATTTATTTTTTTATTTTACTTTTTGTTCTTATACAATTTTCTGTCTTCTACTCCCATCCCAGCCCACCACCCCAGCCCTCCCCAGATCCCTCCCATTTCCACCCCCCCAGCTTTTGTCCATGTGTCTTTCATACTTCATAGCTGTCTTTATTGTAATACTGTCTTGGAAGTGGGTTGTTTAACATATAGTTTATTGTGGCTTTATCTTTCCAAACAGCCTGATTATATTTTACAAATATTAATTCACTTCTTGAATACACACAAAAAATTCTCTACTATCATTTTATTCTTTCTTTGATATGTTAATTAGTAGAAAACTTACTACATTGCATTGCTGAATAGTGCTGAAGCTGAGTTACAAGGCCACCTCAGGCCCCGCAGTTGGACTGAGGTCAGTGGGCTTGCCTCCAGGGGCACTGACTGGCATGTCTCCCACCAGGTCCCTAGGTGAGCAGGAGTGCTCCCGGACCATGATTGGAAGGGACTGGAGCCAAGGTACAAGGCTCTTTCTGACTCTGCTATCAGACCAAGATGCATGAGCCTCTCCAGGAGGTCAGAAGGGCACGTCTCCCACTGTGTCCCTGTGGGAGTAGGACTATTCCCATATTATGGTTTATGAGGCATATTGCTGGGTCACAGGCTGCCTCAAGGCCCACAGCCAGTATCAAGGTCTGTGGGACTGTTACTTGAGGAATGACTCCTCTAGGCTCCCTTGGCAGATTGTGCTGGAGGCAGGACAAAGGCCAAAAGGACTATAGCAAAGTCCACAGAGGGACAGGGCTACTTCCGGGTCTGTAACCCGGACCACAGTCAGCAAACCTGCCATTTACACATGGGCCCACCTTCTCCAAATGACCCTCCTTGGTCTTAGGTTCCACAAATTGCTACCTAGATCCCAAAACTCTCCAAAAACCACTTTTGTCCATGAACAACAGCCAAATTATTATTGCTGTATAAGAATATGAGCAGAGAACCTTCTATTTATTGTAATATCTTGTTGACATCATTGTATATACCTTAAATATATACAATTTTTACATTTTTACTTGTTGGCTTTATCTTAACAAAGCCAGAGCAAAAGGAAATGGATGGAGAAAGATATACTGTGAAAACACTAATCAGAACAAAGTGGGAACTACTATATTAATTTTAGAAAGGGCAGACCACAGTCTGTTATCACAAATAAAGAGGGGCATTGATAATGATAAAGGGATCTTTTCTCCAAGAAGACAGAACAATCTTTAGTGTGTAAGTCCTAACAACAGAGCATCAAAATAGTTGAAGCCAAAAAATGATGGAACTGCAAGAAGAAATACATAAATCTATGCTTATAATTAGAAACTTCAACACCTCTCCATCAAAAACAGACAGATTCAGCAGGAAGAAAACAAGGAAGGACATAGTTAAAGTCAACAACACTATAAATCAACTGGATAAGAATAACATCTATAGGCTAGTTTATCTAACATTTTCCCCAAGCTCACAGGGAGCATACACTAAGATAGACTAAATTTTTGGCCATAAAACTCACCTTACCAATATCAAAAGAATAGAAATTATACCATATCTGCTTTCATTCCACAATGAAATTAAACTAGAATCAACAGGAGAAAGATAGCTAAAAATCCCAAATATATGGACATAAACAGCACACTTCTAAATAAAACATGGGACAAAGAAGAAATCACAAGTGAAATGAGAAAATATTTTAGACAATGAAAATGAAAGAACAACTTTTTCAAATGTGTGGGATTCAGCAATAATAGTGCTAAGGAGGAAATATAGCACTGAATGCAGATATTGGAAAAGAAGAAATGAAAAATCAGTCATCTAAGTTTCCACCTTAGGAAATTAGAAAAAGAACAGAAAATTATATCTAAATTAGGCAAAAGAAAAGAAACAATAAAAATTTTAAAATCAAGACCAGAAATTAATGAAACTGAAAACATGAAATCAATAGAGGTAATCAATGAAACCAAAAGCTAGTTCCTTGAAATGATCAATAAAATTGATAAGCTGGTAGCCAGGCTAACTGAAAAAGATAGAAGATTTCTGACCAAGATGGAGGTGTAGGTAGATAAACTTTGCCTCCTCACAGAACCAAAAGAAGAACAACAACAAATTTTAAAAAAATTATACAGAACTGCTAGAAAATTGAATGGTATGGAAGTCCAACAGCCAAGGAGTTAAAGAAGAAACATTTATCCAGACCAGTAGGAGGGGCAGAGAAGGGCAGCTGGGTGGAGAGGACTTGTGGCAAGCTGGCTGCTGGAGGACAGGGCAGTCCCACATTTGTGTGCAGATAGATCAGGAGGAATAACTGGGGAGTGAGAAACACCACGCAAACCAGGGTTTTGCCATGGGGAAATGAAGCCTCAAAACCTCTGGTTGAAAAAACCTATGGGGCTTGAGGCAGCAGTAGAAATTCTCAGCCTCACAGGTGGGTTTGGTGGAGAGACCCACAGGGTCATAGAATGTACACAAACCCTCCCACCAAGGAATCAGCACCAGAACGGCAAGTTGCTTGTGGGTAGTGGAGGAAGTGACCGAAAGTCAGCTGAGAGCCAAGCAAGGAGCATTGTTCCCTCTTCCACCCCTCCCCCACATACAGCACCACAACCCAGACAAGTGAGTTGCCCTACCCTGGCAAATACCCAAGGCTCTATCCCTTACTACCTAACAGGTACACCAAGACAAAAAACTATGGTCCAAATGAAAGAACAGATCAAAGCTGCAGAAAAAATACAACTAAGCAATGAAGAGATAGCCAACCTATCAGATGCAGAGTTCAAAACACTGGTAATCAGGACGCTCACAGATTGGCTGAGTATGGTCACAAAAGAGAGGAAAAAGTGAAGGCTATGAAAAGTGAAATAAAAGCAAATGTACAGGGAACCAACAGTGAAAGGAAGGAACTGGGACTCAAATCAATGGTTTGGAGCAGAAGGAAGAAATAAACATTAAAGCAGAGCAGAATGAAGAAACAAGAATTTTAAAAAATGAGGACAGGCTTAGGAACCTCTGGGACAACTTTAAACATTCCAACATTTGAATCATAGGGGTTCCAGAAGGAGAAGAGTAAGAGCAAGAAATTGAAAACTTCCTTGAAAAAATAATGAAGGAGACCTTCCCTAATACGGCAAAGGAAATGTACTTTCAGGAAGTCCAGGAAGCTCAGAGAGTCCAAAAAGAGTTGGACCCAAGGAAGCACACACCAAGGCACATCGGTCATGATTACATTATCCAAGATTAAAGATAAAGAGAGACTCTTAAAAGCAGTAAGAGAAAAGGAGACAGTTACCTACAAAGGAGTTCCCAAAAGATTTTCAGCTGATTTCTCAAAAGAAACCTTGCAGGCAAGGAGGAGCTAGAAAGAAGTATTCCAAGTCATGAAAGGCAAGGACCCACATCCCAGGTTACTCTAACCAGCAATACTATAATTTAGAATGGAAGGCCAGATAAATTGCTTCTCAGATAAGGTAAAGTTAGAGTTCAATATCACCAAGCCCTTATATGAAATGTTAAAGGGACTTATCTAAAAAAAAGAAGATCAAAAATATGAATAGTAAAATGACAACAAACTCACAACTATCAACAACAGAACCTAAAACAACAAAAACAATACAAAAACAAACTAAGCAAACAACTAAAACAGGAACAGATTCACAGAAATAGAGATCACATGGAGGGTTATCAGTGGGGAGGGGTAGGGGGGAGAATGGGGGAGAAGGTGCAGGGAATAAGAAGCATAAATGGTACGTACACAATAGACAGGGGGAGATTAGGAATAGTATGGAAAATGGAGAAGCCAAAGAAGTTATATGTATGGCCCATGGACAAGAACTAAGGTGGGGAATATAGGTGGGAGGGGAATACAGGGTAGAGGGGAATAAGGGGGAGAAAAAATGGTACAACTGTAGCAGCATAATCAATAAAATACATTAAAAAACTAGAAAGCCCAAATTAGTAATGTCAGAAATGAAAGATTTGTCACTGTTGATCTCATGCACATTAAAAGGATAAATAAGGAATATTATAAGCAAATCTGTGCCCACAAATTTGATAACCTAGGTGAAAGAGACCTGTTCCTTGAAAGGTATAATCTACAAGAACTCACACAAAAAGAAGTAGCAATCTGAATGAGCCTTTATTAATTAAAAAAACTGAATCAATATTTTTAATATATTTTATTGATTACGCTATTACAGTTGTCCCATTTCTCCCCCATCATTCCCCTCCACCCTGCACACCCCCTCAAACCCACATTCCCCCCTTTAGTTCATGTCCACGTGTCAAAAGTTCTTTAGCTTCTACTTTTCCCACACTATTCTTGCCTTCCCCCTGTCTATTTTCTACCCACCATCAATGCTACTTATTCTCTGTACCTTTTCCCAGTCTCTCCTCCTCCCACTCCCCTGTTGCTAACCCTCCATGTGATCTCCATTTCTGTGTCTGTTCCTGTTCTAGTGGTTCGCTTAGTTTGCTTTTGTTTCAGGTGTGGTTGTTAATAACTGTGAGTTTGCTGTCTTTTCACTGTTCATATTTTTTATCTTCTTTTTCTTAGATAAGTCCCCTTAACATTTCATATAATAAGGGCTTGGTGATGATGAAATCCTTGAACTAGACCTTCTCTAAGAAGCACTTTATCTTCCCTTCCATTCTAAATGAAAGCTTTGCTGGATAGAGCAATCTTGGATGTAGGTCCTTTCCTTTCATGACTTGGAATATTTCTTTCCAGCCCCTTCTTGCCTGTAAGGTCTCTTTTGAGAAATCAGCTGACAGTCTGATGGGAACTCCTTTGTAAGTGACTGTCCCTTTTTCCCTTGCTGTGTCTAGAATTCTCTCCTTCATTTTAATCTTGGCTAATGTAATGATGATGTGCCTTGGTGCGTTCCTCCTTGGGTCCACCTTCTTTGGGACTCTCTGAGCTTCCTGGACTTCCTGGAAGCTTATTTCCTTTGCCAGATTGGGGAAGTTCTCCTTTATTATTTGTTCAAATAAGTTTTCCACTTGTTGCTCTTCTTCTTCCCCTTCTGGTGCCCCTATAATTTGGATGTTGGGACATTTAAAGATGTTCTGGAGGTTCCTAAGCTTCTCCCCATTTTTTGAATTCTTGTTTCTTCCTCGTTTTCTGTTTGGTTGTTTCTTTCTTCCTTCTGGTCCACTCCATTGATTTGAGTCCCAGTTTACCCCCATCTCTATTGGTTCCCTGTGGATTTTCTTTCATTTCATTTATTGTAGCCTTCATTTGTTCATCTAATTTGTGAGCAAAATCAACCAATTCTGTGAGCATCCTGATCACCAGGGCTTTGAACTGTGCATCTGATAGGTTGGCTATCTCTTGGTCACTTAGATGAATTGGCTCTGGGGCTTTGATTTGTTCTCCTGTTTCAGCCATTTTGGGGGGGGGTCTGGTTGCAGCTGTTATGTAGTGAGGGACGGAGCCTTATGTGTTTCCCAGGGCGGGAAAGCCCAATTGCTGGGTAGTGACACTGTATGTGGGGGTGGAGTCACAGAGGGAACGATGGTGCTTGCTCTGCTCTCTCTTGGATTCCAGTCCCTTTCACCACTTCCCCTTCACCTGGATTATCTGCGCACAAATGTGGGACCACCTGGACAGCCAGCTGCCTTGCATGGTGTCACTGGGTCTGCACTGTTGCCACCCCGTGCCAGGGATCCACTAGCCACCGCCTGTGCACCTGGGGTCTGCTAGCCACTGCCTGCATGCCTGGGATCTGCCAGCTGCTGCTTCCTGCATGTCTGGGTTCGTCAACCTCCACTTTTTCCTTCTGCAACTCCACCCCTCTTACCAGTCTGGATGAATGGTTGTTGGACTTCCATATAGTTCAATTTTCTATCAATTCTGGTTGTGTTCTTGTTTCTAAATCTTTGTTGCCCTTAATTTTGGTTGTGTGAGAAGGCATAGTGTGTCCACCTACGCCTCCATCTTGGCCCTTGAATCAATATTTAATATCGTTTTAAAACAGGATGTGCTAGACCTGCATGAATTCATTGGTGAATTCTACCAAACACTAAAGAATGAAATTATACCAGTTCTTTATCATCTCTTTCAGAGGATAGATGCAGAATGAATACTTCCTGTATTATTCCATATTGAAGCATTAGCCTAATTCCAAAACCAGACCAAGACATTACAAGAAAAAAAAAACAACTATAGACCAATATTTCTAATGAATGTCGATGCAAAAAGTTCTCAACATAATATTAGCAAACTGAATCCAACAAGGTACAAATAGAATTATACATCACAACCAAATGGGATTTATCGCAGAAAAGCAAGGCTGGTTCACCATTAAAAAACAATTAATGTAATCTATCACATCAACAGGTTAAAGAAGAAAAATCACATGCCCACACCCAATAGATGGAGAATAAGTATGTGACAAAATCCAACTCCCATTTGTGATAAGACTCTCAATAAACTAGTACTGGAAGGGAACTTCCTCAAGTTGATAAAGAATATGCACGAAACACCTACAGCTAACACCACACTTATGGTGAGAAACTTAAAACTTTCCAACACAGATCAGGAACAAGGCAAAAGGTCATCTGTCCTCTCCTCGCTGCTTTTCAATACTGCATTGAAAGTCCTACCTACTACATTAAGACAAGGAATGGAAACAAATTGGATGTAGATTGGGAAAGAAGAAATAATATTTGATTGCAGATGGCATGATTGTCTGTGTAGAAAATCCAAAAAAAAAGTCAACAAAAAAATCCTGGAACCAATAAACAATTATATAAAGATTGCAGGATACAAGGTTAATAATGTATTATCATTATCCTCACTTAACAATGAAGATACATTCTGATAAATGTGCTGTTAAGCCATTTCATTGTACCAAAATCATAGAGGGTAATTACACAAACCTAGATGATATAGTCTATTACACACCTAGGATACATGATATAGGAGTGATTTTCAACTAGTGTGCCACAAGAATTTTTAAAGCATGCAATACCTGACTATTCAGTCAAGGGCACTGGCCTCTTTTCTCTTAGATTGTCAAATTAAAAAATGACAACAGCTAATATAACAATAACCATCCTGAGTGAATGAATCAAAATTATACCAATTTTTTGTCAATTTAGGCAAAAATATACTATAGTTTTGGTGTGCTGCAGAATTTTAGTAACTAGTTTATGTGTGCCATGTGATGAAAAAGGTTGAAACTCATTCCTAGGCTACAAGGCTGCACAGCACTCTATTGCATAAGACAATAAGAGATTAAACCAAGTACAAGAGAAGATGATGTGATCAAGAGACCTGGTAAATGAGTGTATGAGGCTGTTGCCTGCATAATAAATACACCACACTGCTTTACAGCAAAGATTTTTAATAAGTAGAAATAGTACATTCCAAAATAGCACTCAAAAGTATAGTATAGTAAATATATAAACGAGTAGCAGTCATTTATTATTATTATCAAGTACTATGTGCTGCACATAATTGTATGTACTATACTTTTATATGACAGGCAACTCAGAAGGTTTATTTATACCAGCATCACCACGAACACATGAGTAATGTATTGTGCTATGACATCAGGATCTCTACAGTGTCTCTAGTGACATTTCAGCTCCATTATAATCTTTTTTTGTTAACTTTTTTATTGTTGTTCAACTACAATTGTCTCCATTTTTCCTCCACCCCAGCCATCCCCACTTTCCTCCCCTGATCCCACCCCACCCTTGGTTTTGTCCATGTATCCTTTACAGTAGTTCCTGAAAACCCTTTTTCCTTTCCCGCGATTTTCCCCTCTGACCTTCCCTCTGGTTACCATCAGTTTGCTCTTTTCTTTCATTTTTTTAAATTTTAATTGTTGTTCATGTACAGTTATCTGTCTTTTACTCATGTCCCAGCTCCATTATAATCTTATGGCACCACTAGTGTATAGGTAGTGTATCGACAAAACATTGTTATGTTGTGAATAACTTGTATACAAAGTCAACTGTGATCCTATATACCAGTAATGAAGTAGAATTTGAAATTAAAACACTATATTAGCACCCCCCAAATTAAAATACTTTGGCATAAATATAACAGTCTACATAAGATCTGTATTAAGAAAACTATAAAATTCTAATAAATGGTGCAACGTGCGGTGTTTTGAGCCAGTGCTCATGTGATTTGGCATTGTTTTATGATTCCAACAGGTTCAATCTCACTGTATGGCAGCTATCAAAGGCCATAGAAAACTATTATTTTCTCCTTTTATAATTGCAACCAATTGACAACCAAGATAGGGAGGGCAGGTATTTAAAGGATTATTTTACACAGAGGTAAGTTTCTTGTTCTGTTTTCCTCCCGCCTTCATGTTTTAACTGGTTTGCTACAGTTTCCTATTAATTATTTTACACATTTCAGGACGTGTTTTGCTCATTAGCAACCAATCCCAATTTGTATGGTGTACCCTGCAGACCAGCAGTGCAATGCAATCATGTACAAATACTAGTCATTCATTCTACTGTTAATGGTGCTCAAATTCTGCTCAGTTGTGTTTAGAATCCTTTACCAGCAGCACAACTCTGGTCTGCTCTACCTGATCTAGTCTAGCCCAGTGCACTCTGCTCTGCTCCTGCATCCATCCACTCAGCTCTGGTGAGATGTCTTTAGTGTTTCTGTGTTTCAGCTCCAGTGATGCAGTCTTCAGTCTCAATGGAAAATGAACGCACACTTCCAGACCCAGAGGGGAGCTGACTTATATACAGTTTGTGAGAGAAATCCCTATGCCTGGTCCCTAAATCATTTGTCCTCATGCAAATGAGGACTCAAATCCTCATAATGCGTCCAAAAATGCACTGTCCTGATGGGTTAGAATGGGGCCACTCTGATTGGCCAGTGAAGGTGGGGATATATTTGCACAGCTGATTGGATGGAGAAAGCCAAAATCTTATTGATTGAAACAGGACTGCAGGAACTCCTTTACAAGGGCTGGCTCAGAGGGCAGACACACAGAGCAGGCAGGCAGTTCAGTGCCTGAGGCAGCAGCTTAGTACAGGCTTCTCCCTGACATGCAGTTTGTGTGAGAGACTTCCATGTAGAAATGGCTTCTAGGCCCTGTTTCTTCAGTTTTAGCCCAGTTAGTCACCAGGAGCCTTTCTTAGTAGGTATCTTCTTTCTCAGGGTCCATACCTTTAACCATAATGTCTGTCTTTGTGACATTTCCCAATGATTTCCTATTCAAGCTGCCCGACACTGTGTGTTTCCTCTTCATTTTGACTGTTGAGTATCTCTTGGACCGTGCATCATTGGCTCTCAGCTTGGTTGGTGGTCCACTTATAATGCACAGTAAGGTCCCTGGCCGTCTGCGCACCCTGAACTAGAGGAGGAGGAAGGGACTTGAAGAAGCTGAGTGGAGGGAGATGAAGCCTCTTTCAGGAAAAGAAACCTGCCTCCCAGAAGCTGTGTGGCTGTAAATGCTGGATCTGAGCTTCCTGAAGCCAACACACAGTGTGTAATCAAGTGTGATTTCTCCTGATCACCTCAGAAGTAATTAAGGGCTACCTCCCCACCCAAGGCCTGTGTCTAATTAGAAGTATCTGGTAAGGAGGTGATTGCATATCTTAAAGTCATGTCATGTGGGCATTTGAGCTGATGAAAACTGACATTTACCATGAAATTTAAAAGCATTGCATAGACATCAGGAGCCTTGAGAAAGTCACAGCTGTGGACTTGGGAACCTCTTTTAATGGATGTGACACAGTCGCTCTGCCTCGTAGAACACATCAGAACCAAAAGCAGGAGGAATGTCAATGTCCAGAGGTCAGAAAATCACAGGGGGAGGCTGGGCTGCAGACAGATTGGTGCGGGTCCCTGAGTGTGGGCTCCAGTTTTTCTCCTCTCTTCCTGTGGGATTTACAAATCAGAATTGAGAGGAAAGCTTCTCCCTCTCCCTCTCCTGCTCTCTTGCTCTGCTCTGCCTTTGCTGTACCATTTCTGTTTATTCGACATATACCACCAAGAATTTTGGACAATAGAGAGACCCAGAGAAAGAAACAGTTTTGCATTTGATTTTCAGGAATATGCCATCATTTCATGTGACTGTATTTGCCTTTCAATAATTACAAAGAGTAGTCATTAAAATTACAGCAATAACTGCTGCTTATTATATGCCAAGCATGGTCCTACATCCTTCACATGAATTAATTCTTCTAATCATACAAAAATTGTCTATATTAGGTGCTTTTATTATCTCTATATAAATGGTTAGGAATCTGGGTCTAAGAGAGCTGGAATAATTTGTTCAAGGTCACCCAGTTTGAAATCAAATTGAGAATTTGAAATTAACCATCCTAATCACGGACTCAGAGCTATAAACAATACACTTCTGTTGGTAGTTGCTATTTCTCTGATATGTTATTCACACACATGCATGTGCACATTACACACAAATGCATTTTAAATTCACTTATTATATGTGGGGGGT
Source organism: Anoura caudifer (assembly GCA_004027475.1). Taxonomy (NCBI): domain Eukaryota; kingdom Metazoa; phylum Chordata; class Mammalia; order Chiroptera; family Phyllostomidae; genus Anoura; species Anoura caudifer. The sequence goes on along the minus strand of PVKU01003900.1, from coordinate 137,705 downwards.
TCTGGTGGTGTTGACTTTAAAATGTCTTTAGTTGATAATTAAAAGGAACTATTGTATAAATTTCTCTGGAATACTAATCAACAAAACAAAAACAAGCGAGCAAACTATAACCAGAGACATTGAAATTAAGAACAAACTGACAGTAACCAGAGGGGAAGTAGAAGAGGATAATGGGGGGAAAGGGGGAAGGGTTTTCAGGAACATGTATAAATGACACATGGACATCACCAAAGCTGGGTAGGATCAAGGGTGGGAACAGGAGGTGGCTGGGTGGGAGAGGGAGTGGTGGGGGCAAAGTGGAGTTAACTGTACTGGGGCAACAATAAAATAAGGTCAAGTGCCCTGGCTGGTGTAATTCAGCAGATTGAGCACCTGACTGCAATTCAAAGGGTTCGATTCCCAGTCAGGTCACATGCCTGGGTTGGGGGCCTGGTCCACAGTAGGGGGCATGCGAGAGACAACCACACCTTGATGTTTCTCTCCTTCTCTTTCTCCTTCCCTTCCCCTTCTCCTTCCCTTCCCCTCTCTTTAAAAATAAATAAATACAATCTTTTAAACAAAAGTTAAGTAGACTTCTGGACAAGATGGAGGCCTAAGCGGACACACTGCACCTCCTTGCACAACGAAAACTAAGGACAACAAAGTTTTAGAAACAAGAAAACAAGGAGAACTGATAGAAAATTGAACTGTACAAAAGTTCAACAACCATTCATCCAGACCAGTAAGAGGGCGGGAGTCTCGGAAGGAAAAAGTGGAGCTTGGCGGACTCGGGTGCGCAGGCAGCGGCTGGCAGCTCCCAGGCACACAGGTGGTGGCTAGCAGACCCCAGGCATGGGGTGGCAACAGTGCATACCCAGTGAGGCCTCGCAAGGCAGCTGGCTGACCAGGTGGTCCCCATTCGTGTGCAGATAATCCAGGCGAAGGGGAAGTGGTGGAAGGGACTGGAATAAGAGAGAGAGAGAGAGGAACAAGCATCATTGTTCTCTCTTGGACACTGCCCCCGCATACAGTGTCACTTCCCAGCAACTGGGCTGCCCCATCCTAGGGAAGACCTAAAGCTCCACCCCTCACTACCTAACAGCTGCGACCAGATTTTTAAAAAAAATGGCTGAAACAGGAGAACAAATCAAAGCCTCAGAGCCAATTCATCTAAGTAACCAAGAGATAGCCAACCAACCTATCAAGATGCACAGTTCAAAGCCCTGGTGATCAGGAGGCTCACAGAATTGGTTGATTTTGCTCACAAATTAGATGAACAAATGAAGGCTACAATAAATGAAATGAAGGAAAATCCACAGGGAACCAAAAGAGATGGGAGGAAAACTGGGACTCAAATCAATGGAGTGGACCAGAAGGAAGAAAGAAACAACCAAACAGAAAACAAGGAAGAAACAAGAATTCAAAAAATGGGGAGAAGCTTAGGAACCTCCAGAACATCTTTAAATGTCCCAACATCCGAATTATAGGGGTGCCAGAAGGGGAAGAAGAAATGCAACAAGTGGAAAACTTATTTGAACAAATAATAAAGGAGAACTTCCCCAATTTGGCAAAGGAAATAAGCTTCCAGGAAGTCCAGGAAGCTCAGAGTCCCAAAGAAGGTGGACCCAAGGAGGAACGCACCAAGGCACATCATCATTACATTAGCCAAGATTAAAATGAAGGAGAGAATTCTAGACACAGCAAGGGATAAAGGGACAGTCACTTACAAAGGAGTTCCCATCAGACTGTCAGCTGATTTCTCAAAAGAGACCTTACAGGCAAGAAGGGGCTGGAAAGAAGTATTCCAAGTCATGAAAGGCAAGGACCTAGATCCAAGATTGCTCTATCCAGCAAAGCTTTCATTTAGAATGGAAGGGAAGATAAAATATTCTCAGATAAGGTCAAGTTCAAGGATTTCATCATCACCAAGCCCTTATTATATGAAATGTTAAGGGGACTTATCTAAGAAAAAGAAGATGAAAAATATGAACAGTGAAAAGACAGCAAACTCACAGTTATTAACAACCACACCTGAAACAAAAGCAAACTAAGCAAACCACTACAACAGGAACAGAACCTTGGAAACTGAGGTCACATGGAGGGTTGGCAACAGGGGAGTGGGAGGAGGAGAGAGGGAAAAAGGTACAGAGAATAAGTAGCATAGACAGTAGGTAGAAAATACACAGGGGGAGGGCAGGAATAGTGTGGGAAATGTAGAAGCTAAAGAACTTTTGACACATGGACATGAACTAAAGGGGGGAATGTGGGTGTGAGGGGGTATGCAGGGTGGAGGAGAATGATTGGGGAGAAATGGGACAACTGTAATAGCATAATCAATGAAATCTATTTTAAAAAGTTAAGTAAAAATAAAAAACAACAAAAAATAAGTAAATTGCTCTGGAATAAAGATGTGTATACTGAGTGCATTCAAATCAAACAGCACAAAGAATCTTTTTATTCTGTTTTCTGTACCTCTATTGTTCATGTTTAAACTGTTTTTAAGTGTTCCCTTTTAGAGGTTTTCTTGTACCTTTTTCTCTAACCCATCCCTTTTCTAATGTCAACTTCCTCAGTGAATTCTAAGTATTTGCACCTCACAGTAGTGTCCAGAACACACATGTGAAAGATGTACTTGCCTGGAGTGCTGAATATGGTGTACAGCTTATCTACACTAGGGAACAACAGTCAGCTGGGTAAACACCTACCATTTGCTACTTCCTCTGTATCTTCAGATGTCCATCCCAGTAGTCACCCATCTTCCATTGTTATATTTACACGCCCAAATGTGCACATTTTCACCACATGTCCCAAGCTGGTTTACATTATGAATTTTCCTAACTCTCTCTTCTGTATCTTTTGTTAAATGGATCAAAGGATTTTGTTAGAATCTTTCCCATGAATGATAAAATTTCGGTTTGGGGGAACATATGTAAATTATGATGCCTGGCAAAAGGAAGGAAGTTAATCAACCTTGGACAAACGCATTAACCAAGTGACATACATGGGTCAAGCTTTTGGTAGTTTTGAAAATATTGAATCCAATCTTAAAGATTAATGTTCAGTTTCTTCCTAATCTTAACTGTGGATATGTGAATAAATACTTCATCTCTTAAAAATATATACTTTTTAAAAAAGATTATTTATTTATTTATTTTTAGAAAGAGGGGAAGGGAGGGAGAAAGGGAGGGAGAAAGGGAGGGAGAAAGAGAGGGAGAGAAACATCAATGTGTGTGGTTGCTTCTTATGCACCCCTTACTGGGGACCTGGTTCCCAAACCAGGCATGTGCCCTGTCTGGGAATTGAACCAGTGACCCTCTGGTTCACAGGCCAGCAGTCAATATACTGAGCCACATCATCCAGGGCTTATACTTTATTTTTATAATTAGTTTTAGGTTCACAGCAAAGTTAAGCAAAAGATACACAGTTTTCCTCCCCTCCCCCTGCAGCGACTGACCCAATAAAATTAAAGAACTTTGCAATAGGCATCCAAGGTGAGAGGATAATGGTGTACATCAATTGAATTATCACAGAACACAGCCAGGTTTCCCTAGGGCTGTGAGTGAAACACATTCTTCTTTGACTAATAAGTTCTCAGAGAGCATCATTGGTCCTACAAATGTACTCTATTAGCAAGAAATGAGAGCACAAACAATTTGGAAGCTTGTCCTAATTTTAAGCAAAATTCCTACAGCCTTATTGTCTGCATAGCACATTTAATATTGTAAGATTTTAAAAAGTATACATATTCCTAAGTCTGTTACCTTCTACCAATTTGCTTTGCCCAGAAAATAGGGAGTTATGGGTTGTGCAAAATGGAAACTATATCGGGGCAGGTAGGGGAGATAAAAGCATATAACAGACTTTACAAATGTCATGTATAAAACATTAATTATTTGTTGAGATTTTTAGCAAAATATTTGCTTTTACTTTAATCCTCATTTGAACAAAACATTTATGCAGTTGGTGAGGAGCTTCTCTCTAGCAAAGTAAAGCACAATTATTCAGTTACTCTGGCAGGAATATTAGTAAGAGGTCTGTGCTAACAACAGAAACAAACTACTTTGTGTTTCCTCACCTGTTGGCAGATCCTATACTTGCTGTGCTCCTATTGGAATACCTGAATGCAACAGCGTAACCAGAGTGTCAGAGGGCCAAAACTGTGTCTGGCACATGAGCAGTGAAGTAGGTGACTGCTAAATGGGAAAAAAAATCTTAGCAGAAACAGTATCTTTGCTAGTATCTCCTTTGCTAATACCATTGTTTCTTTTTAATATTTTATTTATTTATTTTTTAGAGAAAGGAGGAGGAAGGGAGAAAAAGAGGGAGAGAAACATTGATGCAAGAGAGAAATATTCATCACTGTGCAGAACCTTCTGCATGGTGTGGGTCCAGCTCCCACTTGGAGATGCACAGGACCCACGCCCACAGATACGTTCTCTCGTGGGTAATCAGATTTGCAATATACCTAAGCTGTTTGGGGGCTTGCTCTTTGCTAAAACTCCCTCACCCTGCAAATGTTTACTGTAATTCCCTAAAATACATGCTGAGCCTTGCAGGGACCAGTGTAACTGGCTGCCTATTCATTTGCTAATATCCTTCTTCTGTGATGTGATTAGGGGCATTGGCTCCTTTGTTGTAACCCAGGATGGTGAAGGAGAACCATCTTGAAATGCGAGGAGAGATTAGAATAAAGGCCTATCATGGCAGAGGCCATGGCTTTTGTTCCTCTTGAGAGAAAAGCCATGCCGTTGTCCTTTTTCCTCCATCAGACTCTATAGTCCATGTGTATGTTTTATTTCATCCATAATGACATGGACACTGCTAGCAGGTGTCTGCATCAATCAGTGGCCTCTCACAAGTGCCCTGACCAGTGATTGAACATGCAACCCAGGCATGTGTCCTGACTGGGAATCAAACCAGCAACCTTTCACTTTGTGAGATGGTGCCCAACCCACTGAGCTACATTGGTCCAGGCACTGACATCATTCTTTATGATACCACCATTACTATTCACCGAACTCCCTTCCCTGTTGACTAAGTCTATGCAAATGTAGCTGAGGTAGGGAAGAAAGACTATTCCTCACCATGTTGCCTTGTAGAGGAAAAGTCAACTAGGACAAAGTGACCCAGAAGAGGAACTGGGAACTGGGAAAGAGTTTTGTTTAGGTTACTTGGAAACTGCCAAACTGTTGGGTTTTGGTTAGGTAGTCATAACTTCTGCTTTGGCTTCTGTACACCCAGCTTCCGATAAGGACACCTCAAGGCTAGAGTTATTTTTCGCATTAGCTTCTGTACGTCCTGCTTTTGCCACGTAGGATAGGGCATCCGGAGAGCATAAAAGCCTTGCTCGGCTAAGGTTCGGAGCTCAGAATTTGGGGTCTGTACTCCTCTGGGCCCGTGCACATTAATAAAGGGTTGTGCTCCGCCATCCAACTGCGTGTTGAGTTGTTTCTTCCGTAACAGCCTCATGTGGTATGATAAGTCTATACTGGAAGTCAGGTCCTAAAAGAGTAACTGAAACACTGTCCAAAACAGTTATTGTTGGTGGAGGGGCAGTGGTGATGTTTTATTTTTCCCCATCCAATGTGTTTGACATTGATTAAGATCTTTCTTAACCTGTTTTTAACTAGTTATTCATCACTTACAAGGGATCCTCAAAAAGATTTAAAGCCAGTTTCTCATGAGAAACCCTGAATGCCAGAGGGCATTGGGATGACATATTGAACAAGTTGATTATAATGTGCCTCAAAGTAGATCTCTTGGAGTTTATCCTACTTGGAATTTGTTGAAATTCTCAGATATGTAGTAGACTCATGCTTGTCAACAAATTTTGGAAGGTTTCTGCTATTATTTCTTCAAATATTATCTCTGCCCCTTACGGCATCTTGTCTCTGCTGGGCCTCAGATTATGCATATGTTGGTTCATTTGGTGATGTCTCACAAGCCTCTTAGGCTGTGTTCCTTTTCCTTCATTCTTACTTTCTCAATAATTCCCATTGATTTACCTTAATCTTTCTTATGCTTCATCAGATCTATAGTTGAACCTCTCTAGAGATATTTTTTTGTCATTGTAGTGATTGTACTTTTCAACTTCCAAATGTCATTTGGTTCCTTTTATCTCTTTATTGATATTCTCTATTTAGTATAGCATTGTTATTTTAGTATAATATTGATTCTAATCTCCTTTACTTCTTTTTCCATGATATCCTTTAGCACTTTGAACATATTCAAAATATATAATTTAAAGTGTTTTTTACTAATTTCAACCTGCTAGCTTTCTCAGAGTTAGAAAAGTTGATGTTAATTTTACTTCTTACTGTGAATGGGCTATGATTTCTTGATTCTTTGAATGCCTCATACTTTGTATTGAAACTTAAGCATTTTATATATTAATGTGGCAACTTTTAAAATATGTTTCTCCTTCCCCCACAGATTTGTTACTGTTTGTCATAGATTATAGTCATTTTGTTTGCTCAGTGACTTTTCTAAACTATTTTTGTAAAGATTGTAATTTCATTTATTCGTGTTCAGTGATGTCTCTGTTCCCTTACCTAACTGGTCAACTCGTAATTTGACAGAGTTTCTCTGAAAAGTCTGATGTCAATGCCCCTCCATCATAAATGTACAGATACCACTGGTAGAATAATAATGACATGGTTGAACTGAACACCACCATCAATATAATGGACCTAATAGACATTTATAGAATACCTCATTCAACAACAGCAGATTACACATTCTTCTCAAAATCACATGGTACATTCACCAAGATAGACCATATTTTAGATAATAAAACATACCTAAACAGATTTAAAAGACTAGAAAGCATACAGAGTATGCTGTCAGACCACAAAGCAATTAAGCTGGAACTCAGTAACAGAAAGATAAATGGAAACTCTCTATTACAGACTTAATGTTTATATTGCCCCAAATTCATATGCTGAACTCCTAACCCACAATGTGATGGTATTAAGAGGTGGGGCCTTTGGGAGACAATTAGGTCATGAGGGTGGACTCCTCATGCTTAGGGTTAGGACCCTTACAAAAAAGAACACAGAGATCTTCCTTGGGCCTTCACCCATATAACGACCCAGCGACAAGATTGCCACCTACGAAACTGTTAGCAGGCTTTTACTAGACAATGAATCTGCCAGTACCTTGTTCTTGGAGTTTCCAGCCTGCAATACTGTGACAAATGTCTGTTGTTTATAAGCCACCCAGACCTGGCATTCTGCTATAATAGCCTAAATGGACTAAGACATACCCAAAATACTTGAAGATGAAATGACACACTTCTAAATTACACATGGGTCAAAGAAAAAGACTCAAGAGAAATTAAAATATTTCAATTAAAGAAAAGAATTTAACCAATCAAAATGTATGGGATGCAATGAAAGCGGTGCATAAGGGTAATTTCCAGCATTGAATACATATATCAGAAAAAATAAAGATATAAAATTAATAATGTAAGCTTTCTTCTTAAAACTATAAAAAGGAGAAAATCAAATACAAAATAAGCAGAAAAAACAAATAATAAATCAAGGCTGCAATCAATGAAAATTAATATAGTAAAATAGTAGAGACAATTAAACAAAAAGCATGTTCTTTTAAAAAATCAATAAAGTTAGTAAACCTTTAGCCAGATTGACTAAGAAGGAAAACATGACAGAAATTACTAGTATTAGAAATGAAAGAGGTGATATTATTAGTGATCACATAGATATTAAAAAGGATAATTAAATATCATGAACAACTCTATGCTCACAAATTTGATAGAGATTGACAAATTTCTTGAAAGCCACAATTCACCAAAACTCACACAAAGAGAAACATATATCTGAATCATTACATATATATGTAAAATAAATTGAATTAATAATTAATAACCTCTTCAAACAGAAAACACCAAGCCCAGATGCTTTCACTGGTTAATTCTAACAAACATTTCAGGAAGAAATTATATTGTATCAATTCTCTAAAATCCCTTTCTGAAAACAGAAACAGGAAATACTTCTTAACTCATTCTGAGGCCAGAATTACCCCAAATACCAAAGGCAGACAAAGATGCTACAAGAAAGGACAAAACTATGGACCAATATATCTCATGAGTGTAGATGTAAAATTCATCAACAAAATATTAGCAAATCAAATCCAACAATGTATAAAAAGAGCAATACACCATGGCCAAGTGGGATTTATTCTTGGTACACAAGGGTGGTTCAATATTTGATAATCAATTAATATAATCCATCATATCAACAGGCTAAATAAAGAGAAATATATATCACATGAAGAGATGCATAAAAAGCATTTAACAAAATCTATCCATCATTCATGATAAAAACTCACAGAAAACTAATAGAAGAGAACTGCATCAGTTTTAAACACATCATCTATAAAAACCTACCACTAACATGACACTTACTGGTGAGAAATGAGATGTTTTCTCACTAAGGTCAAGAACAAGGCAAGGATGTCTGCTTTTGCTATTCCTATTCATCATTGTACTGGAAGTCATAGTTAATCCTAGAATGACATGAAAAGGCATTCTTAATGCTAGAATGTAACATCATTAAAGTATACAGATTTGGAAGGAAGAAATAAATCTGCTTTTGTTTGCAGAAGACATAATTTTCTGTTTAGAAAATCCCAAAGAATAAACAACAAAAACTCCTGGAACTGTAAAGTGACTATAGTAAGGTTTCAGGATACAAAGTTAATATATAAATCAATTGCTTTCCCAAACGCCAATGACAAACAATTGAATTTGAAATTAAAAACACAATACTATTTACATTATCATCAACTAAAAATAAATGCTTAGCTATGAATTTAACAAAAAGTGACACAAGGAAATTCTATGAGGTGTTGGATATGCCTATTACCTCAACTGTAATGATGGTAGCCGAGCTTTTTGCATATAACCAAACTCATTAAATTACATATATGCAGTTCTTCATATATGAATGTTACCTCAATAAAGCTGTTTTTAAAAAGCCACAGCTAAGACAATTGCCCTGGCTGGTGTGGCTCAGTAGACTGAGTGCTGGCCTGAGAGCCAAAAGGTTGCCGGTTTGATTCCCAGTCAGGACACATCCCCTGGGTCCCCAGTTTGGGGTATGTGACAAGCAACCAATGGATGTATCTCTTGTGCATCCATGTTTCTCTCCCTCTCTTTCTCCCTCCCTCACCCTTTCTAAAAATAAATAAATAAAATCTTTAAACAAACAAACAAAAAAAAGCTACAGCCAAGAGAATGAAAATACAAGCCACACACTGGGAGAAAATATATTCATAAAACATACCTGATAAACAACTTGTATCCAAAATATAACTCAGCAATAAGAAAATAAAAAAAAAAACTAAAAAATGGGTAAGAGCTCTGAACAGATACCTCACCAAAGAAAATGTACAGATAGTGAGTAAACACATGACATGATGCTCATCATCATTAGTCATTAGGGACTGCCAACTACAATAATAATAAGATATCACTACATACCCATGAAAATGGCTGAAATCCAGACTGTTGATGATATCAAATCCAAGAGAGGACATGGAACAATGGAAAGTCTCATTCATTGCTGTATGAATGCAAAATAGAATAACCACTCTGAAACACAGTTTGTCAGTTTCTTACATATTCTTACCATATCATATGATTCAGCAATTGTGCTCCTTTGTATTTACCCAAATAATTTGAAAACATGTATCCACACCAAAACTTGCATATGAATGTTTGTGGAAGTTCTATTCATAATTGCCAGAACTTGGAAGTAATCAAGATGTCCTTCAGTAAACAAATGCTTAAATTATCATATGTCCTTACAATAGAATATTATTCAGCGATAAAAGAAAGTGAACTGTCAAGATATGAAAAGCCACACAGGAAACTTAAATGCATATTACTAAGTGAAAAAAATACAATCTGAAAAGTCTACATACTGTATGATTCCAATTATATGACATTGTGGAAAAGACAAAACTACGGAGACAGTGAAAAGTTCAGCCAGGGAAGGGGCAGGGTAAGGATGAATAAGCAGAGCAGTAAGAATTCAGAGGGAAGCAAAACTATTCTGTATGATATTATAATGGTGGATACATGTCATTATACATTTGTAAAAACCTGTAGAATTCACAACGCACAGAGTGAATCCTAATGTAAAGTATGGATTTAGCAATAATGTATCAATATTGGGTCATCACTTTGAACAACTGTGCAGTGGGTATATGGCAACTCTACTTTCTATTCAATTTATCTGTAAACCTCCCAGTATTCAAAAGAATAAAATCTATTAATTTATTAAGTATGAGGAAAGGCCTTACATGAGGTGAGTGTGCCAATGTTGTGTCTCTGTAGCAGCTTGAAGGCCCCTGGGTTCTTGCACCACCACCACGCCTGGATGTCCTGCAAGCCTGCCTGGGATGAGACATGTCCCACCACCACACTTGCATGGACACCTGAACTTAATGATTGATATTTGGCTGCTGCAGCATTCACATAGTTCGTGACCCAAGTGATCATGGATTCAATGAGGCCTTCTTCCAGTACTGTCTGCAAGAGCCACTGCTAATCTGCCTGGGTGGGGTGAATGTAGCTGACTGTGGAGTAGAATTGTGGACTGTCATCAGCATTCTGGATGTCAGCCATTTTGATGGGCATATGGTAATACCTGTGGCTGGGTGTACAGACCCTCGGAAACTTGAGAATGAGAACTCTGGCTTGCAGAGGAGATCTGCCTGTAACCTCCAGATGTGAACACCCAGGCAGGGGAATGAACTCCCCCAGAGCCATAGAGACAGTAAGACACTTAGTGGGGATGAGTCCCAGGTGGTTTGGCATTCACCCCAAAGGCCAAGGCCATGACCTCTGTGAGGCACTCCTGATTTTTCTGGATTCACAGTTATCAAGGGCATCCCATGAAGTGTGCCATCAGGTGGGGTCGACAATCCAATCTCTGGGAATGCAGAGCACTGATCAGCTGTCAGGCTCTGTTCTGAGCATTTTATTTGTATTAACTCTAATCCTTCCAGCACCTTTATCAGTAGTCATCTCATCAGAGACACCTTAAAGCTTCCTATTGAAAGAAATAAGGTTGGCACCCCACAGCTCTATGAAAAAAGAAGACTGAAAAACTGCCTTTTTTAATGACTTGCACAATTTTGCTGGAATGGTACATTAGAAGGGAGGGAAAGATGGCTGATGATGCCAAAAACTGCTGATGGGTGCACAGGGTGTTCCCAGGACATAAACTGTACTTGAAGGAGTCATACTTTTGAAAAAATCATTTATTCACTGAAAAAGATCATGAAGGGAGGCAGAAAATTTCACTCAGGAGTGATGCACCATGGCTCTACCTTTATAGTATGCATGGGACTATTCAAGGTATAAGCACTTTTATCCTGTTGCAATAGCAGCTATTATGCAATAGCAACCCAAGAAAAACAGATGGATACTAAATACAGAGAATGGAGTCCAATATGTACATTACAGGCATGCTTGAAAGAAAATTCCTGAACAAATGGAAGAAAGTCATATTTAGAGAAGGAAATAAAGTTTTCTTGAGCTGAAGAAAAATGTGAATATCAGATTAAAAGGTCTTGTGATGGTCAAAACAAAATTAACAAAAAGTGTCCAAAATATGAAGGTAAATGGTTAACATTTTGAATTTCAGAGATAAAGAATGCTAAAGATTTGCAGGGAAGAAAAAAAAATTCAGATATACAAAATCACTTTTCCTGAGTGTCACAGGGTAATAGGCTACAAAGGAACAGCATATAATATGTTAAAGGCAAAAGGCTGTGTGAGACTAAATCATTCTATATTAAGTCACATGTGAAAGCCATAGAAATCATTTCAATTATATATGGATGGGGAAGATTGCACCCTATCTGAAAAACTCATCAAAATTCAAAGAAATTAATCAAATTAAATCTCTGAAGCAGAAGTTTTGAAGGTCAGTGTGTAAATCAAATAAATGTAGGAATTGTCTGAATAATTACTGTAAATATGGTTTAAAAACTCTGCAAATGTTAATAATTCAAATTTTAACCTATTTTGTTTTCTAAAATATTTTAAAAATAATTTGATTAAATAATCCCTCCCCCACCAAATGTCCACTAATAACATTCATTTGCAAAGAGTGATTGTGTTTGTCTAGAAAAACATTTAAGGGTATTTCATTTTGTTGAGATTTTTAAACTTCATTTCTCTTTTATAGCAAGGATTATAATGGAAGCACTGAGTTCTTTATTAGTTAACTCTCTACCTCCAATATACACTTCTGACCTCTACCTCCAACAGCATTTTAGTATAGTTTATACTAAAGAAATGTCTGTAGAATGAATGTATACACAAATGAAACTTACCTGGAAAATTACAGGTTTTCCAACAGGTCCTGATCTGTGACAGTTCCTCCTATAATATCCAAAGTCCTGCAAAAATGGTTCTGTAATATGAACTCATTGTACCTGTACTTAGACACTTAATGGAACTGAATTCTAGGGCAAGAGTGTGATGGAAGAAGCAATAGAAATCACTGGAAGGAAGAAAGGGGAGGCCTTACGAAACAGACAGGTGTGTGGAGAGCAGGATCAATAAAATGGTACTCATCTGGTCAAGATAGCCTATAATATATAAAACAAAGTGGAGTCACTCATGTGAACCAAGGTGGCTGCCAGTTAGCCATGACACTTTGGTTCATGAGGGAAACTACCTAAGTCAAAGCAGATACATCTGGCAAGGAGACACACCCAAGATATCTGCACATGGAGTCAGAACAGCCATGTCTGCAGAATGGGACCCCCCCATAGATAGGCCCCTGGGCGAATTCCCCACTTCCCATCAGGGGAGCCAAGACACTTATCAAGAGACCCAGAAGGGTGGAGTGCACCACTTTCAAGGTATAACTGAGGCAGATTCCAGACCACTGCTGAGACAGCCGAGCTCCACCCAACAGAGGGCTGCTCCATGCCATGATGATCTCCCTTGGCATCAGCTGCTGGAGGTTCTGCCCTTTTGGACTGGGGCCTTCACCTTCCCTGCTGCCCACTTGGCTCTGGAGATCCTTCCTTGAAAGATGCTGACAGCTCCCTTGCCCACTGTGCTGTCTCCTGGACCTGCAGGTTGAAACTCTGGGACTCGGGTGCATTACTTGCCGTTGATTGCTGTGTGTGTGTGTGTGTTATATTCCTCTTAGATGGTTAGAGTGTGAGCAGGCTAGTAATGTGTATGTTGATGCTCTACTTTGAGTGAACGTGCCTTCAATAAAAACTGAGTGAAGAGCCTAGATACTGTGTGTGATTCTTGTCTATTCCTTGGTGCTGGGCTGCTCGGCAGACAGCTAGTCCAGCAGTTGCCTGGCTGACTTATAGCAAAGACTATATCATGAACCTACACTTGTGACAAAGTATGAAGATAAACTTCTTTCTAATGAAGTAGTGTTTTATGGTCTGGGTTTTGTTTACATTCCTGAAGACTTTCAGGCCTGAAGACAGACTGGTTCTGAAAAGCACTGCCCGTCATGACAAATTTGCCCCTGGACATCAGTGGGATGGGAAGAGCAGCAGTTTGAAGAGTCCCAGAGAGTGTGACTGACCTTCCATACCAGGACGTACACATGGGCCAGCACTCCTGGCTTTGGGGGGTGTGGCCAAGTGTGGCCCTGCATGGAGCTGCAGCTACCAGGATGGCTGCTCACAGAGAGCAGGGACAGACCTCCCACAACTTGCCATTATTCAGCGCACTTGTCCCTGCACTGTTGGCAGAGGAAGGAAACACGTGGAATACTGCGGTCTCTGCATGAGAGACCTTAAAAACATATCTATCAGTGCTGGGCTCCCCAGAGCAGGAATAGTTCTAGAAAAGAATCCTCTTAACACTTCGTCCCATGGGAGTGAGAGAGAAGGTACTGTGTCTAGGACAATGAACTGGAAAAGCTCCTACCCCACCCCATGGAAAATGTCCCCCTGTGAGAAGAGGATGCAGAAAGGAGTACTCCCTCTGGCACACACAGCATGGGAGGTTTGCATGTTGGAGAAGACATGGACCAGACTGTCACCACCCTACCTGCCCCCAGTGCCAGGCATTCTGTGCAGTGCAGGAACTGCACAGCTCATGCAGGTGGCCTACCGAATTGTGTTCACACTCCTCAAACTTATCTCCTACTCCTACCAAACTCATTTCCTCCCCTTTCTTCCTTGAGCACAACACACCTACCTGTTAAATTTTGTCAAGAAGTTGAGTTTCTACCCATTAAAATTGATGTGGCTTATCTTTTTCAGTGTATTTTACCTTTGGTGCGGGTAAAGTAGCACAGCCATATAGGGAGAGAGACACCTGGCTGAATAGATGGCTCCATGGTGAACACAGTACTTCTTTCAAAAGTTAGGTCCACAACCTTGAACTCAAGGAGGCCTCTGCATTCCCAGAGCTGAAGGAGAAGCAGCCAGGAATGGTGTACATTACTGCAAGTCACTGAGCTAACATCCTGCAGCACAGTCTGAGGGGATCGAATCTAGGGTAAGAGGATAATTCAGTGTTCACAGTCCATTGATTTCCTGGCCATGGTTGTAGAAACATCAATAAGGTGCCAGTTGCAGCAGGGGTCACTCTGTGAGCCCTTCTCTTTGCTGCTGGAACTCAATTTGTCAAGGCTGTCTGACAGTTGCCTATGACAACTTTTAGTCATTCTCATTTGGGCTGGATTTCAGTCACTAACTTGGTTTCTGCATTAGTTAGAGATGTTCCCACATGTAACCATCATGCCTATCTCTATCAAGGTAGTTATCTTGGACAATTACAGTGTCTGCAGATTTAGGGCCTCTGCTTTCACAGTGCTCAGTGATATATGTTACGAGACACATGATAGACTCTGAGCAAGACTGCAGGAGAATTAGCTTTCCACCAACTAGCTGAGCAGTGTCTGGAAGGTCACCTCAGGCTCTGGAAAGCAGAGTTATCTACTGCAGATGGAAGGTTTAGGACACTGTGACTATAAATAATGCTATCTTAAACGAAAACTGGCTTTTTACCCCATTCATATGCCCTGTCCCATTTTCCTGCTGCCCTGTTAGTTTGGTGTTCCTTCTCCCTGTCATGTCCACATCCACTGTCTGATCACCCTACTGTACTGATCTGTACTGATGGTGAAGGGCTCCTGTCTTTGCCTCATCACATACCCTGCCCACCAATACCACTGCACTGCTGGCATTAGCTTATTCATGAGTGTCATGTTCATGTCCGCTGTCTAGGTACCATTCCAGTGATGTAGCAGGGCTCTGCCTCTTTGCGCTGTTCACCTCTTCAGCTCAGTACGCTACTACTTTAAGGTTCAAAGTCCACAACACTATACAGTCACACCACTCCAGTGATGAAGGAGGGCTCCTGCTCTTTGTCCCATCCCCATACATGTCTCAGTGATAGCCTTGAACTGATGATGTGGGAATTACCATCTTGGCACTGATGAATTCCTGACTGTACCCATGGTTTGGGGAGGTTCTTCACCAAGTCCTCAGCAACTTTCCATTTGCACAGCTGTAGTGGTGATACAAGGGTCTTACTGTTTGTCCCATTTACACTCCATTCCCAGGTACACAGGTCACTGATGATGCACTTTCTTTCCTGTGCCCTTTTCACATTCCCCTCTACATACACATCCACAAGAGATGATGCAGGCTGCTCCTGCTATGCGGTTCATATCCCATTCTTGTTCCAGCACTGCGTGTGTGGTTTGAGGCTGCTCCTAATTGTCCTCTTTATATCTTTTCTCCAGCTACACCAATGGACTGATGTTTTGGGGTCCTCATTATTTGTCTTGTTTGTATCAACTGTCTAGTTACTCCACTGCACTTATGGGGTGGGAACCCTTCCTTTACCATATTCTCATCACCTTTCCAGTTACACTAATGCACTGATAGGGAAGGGCTCCAACTTTTGTCCTGCTCAACTTCCCTGTATTATTACTCCATTAGGTGACATGTAGGGTTCATCTTTGCTCCTTTCACATCCCTTACAACCAAACTGATGGAGTGGGGCTGCTCTTGCACATGTGATTTATTTCTCCTTTCTGGTTGTTGTACCACCACTGCACTGTTGGTGCATGAGTCCTGTTGGCTCCATTTTTAATCCCGCCCAAGTAACCACTGTGCTGATGTGTGGTCCCCCTCTTCATTGCCTTGTTCATATACCATGCTCCATCCTGCCCTGGTACTCAGGGTAAGAGGATCCTCCAGGTTTCCTTTCACATCCCCTGCAAACTTCTACCACTATGCTGATGATGCCAGGCTGTTCTTCTCTGCACCATTCCTGTTACTTTTCTATTTAACATTTTTTATAAAGTCATACAGTAGTCATACAGATTTTTTAATTTTTGCCCAATTCACTTCCCCACCAAGGAAACACCATTCTTATGGCACATAAGAATGTGCCCCCTCTCTTTACACCATTCACATCACCTCTCTAGTCAAACTACCTCACTGATGGGGCAGGTATACTCATGCTGATCAAATACCATGTGCAGTCTCACTGCTGACTGATACTATGTGTCTATAATTCCTACACACTCCCAGTTATTCCACTGGACTGAAAGATTGGGCCTTCTCCTTACCAGTTCACAGCCTTTGTCCAGTTCTGGCACTCCAACCCTGGAGCAGTGCAGTGCTCCTCCTCTTTGCCTTGTTCACATTCCTCCGCCTTAATGGCACTGTACACAATGGGCAGAACTCCTTTCTTTTCCCAGTTCACATGTTCTGTTCAATTACACCCATACCCTGATTGTGCAAGCTCCATTTCTTTCCCCACATTTTCAGCCAAGATACTGCAAGGCACTGATAGCATGTAATTCCTCCTCTTTGCTGTGTTCATATACATGCCCTTCTTTGTTACTCCACTGCCCTCATGGGACAGATAGCATTCATATTCATTGCCAGGATAAGTCAATGGGCTGATGGACAGTCAGTCATCTTCCTTGCCCTGTTCACACTCTGCCTAGTTACTCCACTGCACTGATGGTGTTGTGTTCTTTGCTCCCTTTGCATTGCCCACCCAGTATATCTAGTATGATGACACATTAGTCTTCCTGTCTGCCTTGCAAAGAAAGCACCAGGTGCAGCCTGAATATTATCAATAACCTTGATAATGTTTGGAAACAATGCCTTGATGGACAGAACTGCCCTGAGATGGCAATGATTTATAGTTAGGAGTCATTCTTGTCTACCATTAGCTCTGGTCATGTAGGGTTATAAAAAGGCAAGATGGTAGGAACCACACCACTGGCTTTTAAGAGATAACAAAATTATGTGCTATACCTTGTTGTAGCTTGTATCAAGGCATACTGACAACCTTAATGAGAGGTCCATGGGCTCCCATTGAGCAAATCATACCAATTTTAGTTTGTTCCAATTTAAGAGATGTCCCCAAATGGTATCCATGCTGATAATTAAATGGACAAGAGACAGAGGGGCTACCAGCACTGGCAATTTAATTAATTTCATAGATCTGAAAATTATGCCCTTAATGGGGTGAGTTGATATGCCCTAGACTTTACATGGGTTGCCATATTTTTTGAAAAAGAGAAGAGTTACCCAGAATAACTGTGACCTGTGTCACAGTACCTAAAGGGCCAGGAAAAGTTGGTTAATTTGCAGGCTCCGATGGACCATCAGAGTAGCTTATGTACAATTTTTCCCAGGTAGTGGGACAAGCTCCAGGAAGTCACCATGACCCTAGGCAAGGGGGTTATGGGCTTGTCATTGAAGGTCAGGACAGGGCATGAGGCATTAGGACATAGTGTCTGCCCTGGCTGAGTGGGGTTGTCACTAATCCAATGAAAGGAACTCACTCTTTCCTGCCTGAGTGCCAACAATTCTTGTATCTAGCAGATATTTTAATTGTTGGGATTTATAGGTGGATTGGTCTGAGATTTTCTTCTTGAGGGATGCCCATGTTTTAGCTTGCCAATATTTAGGTTTGTCCAGGGATGATGTTTGAGAGCCCTTGTGGTGCCTCAGCAGAGCCTGACTGTGCCTTAGAAAAAAGTCCTAAATTAAGAAATGCCTCTTGGCATAGTTTGAATTTTTGAAATCGTTGTGCAGCCACGAGGTCCATGGAACTTCCATTTTCTGGAGTTCTCCCAAAGAGATTTATGTGACAGCCTCTGAGGGAAAAGCTCAGGAGTTAGGGGGTGTAGGGGGAAAACATCTAGATGGTCAAGCCAATGGCTGGCTCTGGTAAACTAAAACATGTTTATTGCTGGGTGAGTTGCTCTCAAGTCAACTAGATGTCTATTCCTTCTAGGGCTTCCCAACTGTACAGCTGAGCTATTCAGAGAAAGGAGGAGAGATTTATAGTTTGGTGGGGTCCCCTTTAGGAAAAGTTCCTTGGGTCAAGGAGGGCAGACTCTGGGTTTAAAATGGCTTCATTTATCTGTAGGATCTGGGTTTGCTACAAAATACTAAACCACTGAACCATGCCAATTTCATGTAATAAAGTTCTGGCATCCTGTATTCTTTGACATTTAGCATACCTTAGCAGTGATCATGGCTATGTTAGGGTTAGCCCATTCCCAGGCTAAAAATATCCAATGTAATGATAGAAGGGTCTCAATCAGCATAGGGCATAGCATTTTTCTGGGGTGTGCTCTGATCTGGCTCATCAGTGCCATGTTCATCTATTTGACAGGTGTGCTGAGTACAGCTGTGAGTCTAGTCAGAGTGTACAGGGAGGAGTGCAACCCTGTGTAAAAACTAATCTCAGATAACTTGAGGATCCCTGAGTAAAGCATGCATTTAGGGATGTCAGGCTATTCCTATTAATTGCCTCATTTCTTGGACCATAAGCCAGAGCATGGAGCTAATAGTAAAAACCCTTAGATGTCCCTATGAGCTCTCTGGACTAAGTCTTTTAAGATGGTTTTTATTTCTAGCTTGTGAAAATTTCAAGTCAGTTGGTCTCTCTGTCTCTGTCTCTCTGTCTTTGTCTCTCTTTGTTTCTTTCCTGTTCACTCTCCATAGTTTTTACCCGTCATGTGTTTAGTGTCAACCTCAATGGGGTTGGGCTCCTCCTAAAGAGGGCAATTGCTGCACTACCCATTTATTCTTTTTTAAGAAGACTTTATTTATTTATTTTTACATAGAGGAAAAGGGAGGGAGAGAAACATCAATGTGTGGTTGCCTCTCACATGCCCCCCTACTGGGGACCTGGCCTGCAACCCAGGCACATGCCCTGATTGGGAATTGAACCAGTGACCCTTTGGTTCACAGGCTGGTGCTCAATCCACTGACTCCCACTAACCAGGGCCTGATTTATTCTTATATTTTTTTCCTAAAGTCAAAGCTCTTGGGCTGCTGATACACTGCAGGGCTGAGGAATACTCAAGAGCATTATTGTAGCATTTTACAAGTATTAATTAAATTGAGCACCTCATCAAGGAGTTTTTGGAGATGCTGGAACCCAATGTTTCTTATCCTTATATTTTTTTCATTAAATATTGTGCCAAGGTTCTCTAAGAATACACACTCATATAACCCACAGGATGTGAGGACAGAGTACAACATAGCAGCAAGGCAAACAACGATGGAGGACTTTGTGTGAACAGCACAACATTTGCAGGGAACCATGGTGTCCATGGAAAGAGTGGAACACAGAATGCATCAGTAATTAACAGGTCCTTTCAGTATAAGGATATCTAGGTGGGTAGTTTCCAGCTAGCAGAAGAGACAAGCCAATGTGCTTAGCACTTATAAGGAAGGGAGTTGCTTTTAGCTGAAGAGCTCCATGGACTTCAGCCCTAGTGGATGTTCAGTGGATCAGACTCACCTGTATTAGGAGAGGTATAACCACTTCCTCTTTCTTTGGGAGACCCTTCGCATAGTAAAATTGCCAACTCCCCTATGCTCTCCTGGAGACCCCATCCAGATTTGGTGCATTGAAAACAATTAAGCTGCCAATTGAGGATCACTTTGCCTAGACCATAGCTTCCTAAGTCTGCAGACCCTCACAGAGAACTCAGCTTTTTGATCTCTGCTACAATTTCAATTGGAGAACCAAAGCAATATAAGACAGATGCAATATAATGCAATGGCCACTAAAGCACAAGATGGCCGACAACCAACAGGACCTTTTTTACACAGTATTTGCTGTCTATTGGATTCGGTTAGTAAACCAAGAGGCATGTCATCCCCATCCGTAACCAAACTACCATGCCCAGCACACCAACTGTTTTAAAATGTACCCAAGATTTGTGTTAGTTGTATATGATAAGATAACAGGCATGGAGCCAACTGACATTCAAAGAAGAGTTTACTACTCACAGTTTCCCCAGAGGATGAGAGGCATGCCATGTCATACAGAGAGAAGCAGAGACAGAGAGAAAGAGGAACTGGGACCTTTATTATTATAGTCATCAGAAGCAGCTAGGTGAGGACATCCCTTATTGGGCAGGAAGCAAAACATATTGAAGCTTGTTGTTGGAGGGTGTGTAAGATTTCTTCATGCTCAAGAAGAAACTGGGATGATGGACATGTAAACAACTTTGCACTGTTAGCATGGCCCAATGACTCCAAGATGCCAAATCATCAGTTGCACAAAAATAAAAACCAGTAAAGTTATTACAGCCTACTACTCACATCCAACCGCTAAGTACTCCCATAGGCTAAATTCTCCTACCAGCCATATACTTCCTGTCAGATCCTCCCATAGCTTGCCTGTAACCTCCGTCTTTTTACCTCTTGCTGAATACTCTCCCTGGCTTTCTAAATCCTTCACTTGTGTCATCTTACATGACCTGCCCCTAGAATGGTTCTTATTAAACCCATGCACCTCCTGTCTGGTCCTCCCATGGACTAGATGCTACATTTTCCCATGCACCTCATTCTGTCTGTGTTGACCCTTAGGGTGGGTGGTCCATCTACCATTTAGATCTTATCAAGACCCCCTATAGTCAGAATACTCCTTCCTCCCTTGCACTTCCTGTCAGACTTAACCCAAGATTATCTGCACCCTCCACTCAAGGCCTTCTTGCAGGGTCATCTCGTAGGTTAGCTATAGCCCCACTACTGGTCCTGTTGATGGGTACTTCACTATGTTGGTACTATGCATAGCCTAAAGTTCTCCTCCAGGCTAGATTTTCCCTCCACCATGGCCTTCCAGGTATTACCACAGACTGGACATTTCCTCCACTCATGTAACTCCTGACAAAGCCTTTTCTAAGCTGGGTTCTCTCTTTTTCCATGCACCTTTGAATCTATCAGCCTCTAGGTGACTGCACCTTCCACACATGCACCATCTTCTAATATGTGCCCTAGGATGGCTGCATCCTCCTCTCATGAGCTTCCTGATGAGTCCTTACCTAGACTGGATGCTTGTGGCACCCATGCACTTCCTGCTAGATTCTCAATTAGGCCTCTCTCACCTACGGGCAATTGGAGGACTAGATGAGGTTGTGGATGAAGTCACCAGGGTCTGGGACTCACACATCATCACTGGGTCACTTATCTTCCTGAATGAGGGAATCCCATCAACTCAAGTGTAGGTGTTATTCACAAAGAGATGGCTGTAGGTGTTATTCACAAAGAGATGGCTGAAGTGCAGGTTGGTGTCCACAGCTCTCCTTATGTGCTCTGAGGTGATGTGCATCTTGTGGTGGTTGTGGGCCTCCTTGTTCACCAGCTCCAGGATGTTGGCTGCCAGGTACTCAAGAATGCCAGTGAGGAAAATGGTTATGGACAAGGTTAGGTGCTGAGCATAACAACCCTTTTGCAGGAGGTGGTACATGCAGCTCACAGAGAATTGCAGCTCAGTTCTTATTGAGCAGGAGAGAGAATACTTCTTATAAAGGTGCCTAGAAAGGTTCTGGTGTCTTCTTTTCCCAGATATGATGTTTTCCCAGACATGATGAACCCAGAGTCTCATCTGCTCATCCCTGTAGACTCTTAGCAAATGAGGAGGGCCTAAAGAGAGACCTTCAAAATATGGGGCTCAAGACTAGGGCCCTTCTTGACCACATCTAATGATCATATTGGCCACATATCAGAAAAGCAAAGAAGAGGAGAAATATGGGGAAAGAGGGACAGGAAGTTTTTAGTAGTTTTGTTCATTTATTTTTCACTCCACTTACTTTAAAGTGGTCTCCTGCCCTGTTTCTACAGCTTAAATTCGTGAAAAACAGCTAAGTTGAGCCTCATCGCAGAAGTGATGATATGGTCAAGGTGGAAAAACAACCAGATACTGTATATACCCTGATCAGAGCATGGTGTTTGCCCATCCAATTCTATACAAATATGTCTGCACACTCATCATCACATACCTGCTGGCAAACTCAGTCACAACTATTTTTTAAAATGGGATTATCCATTAATATATATATATTTCACCACTTTCCCATATCAATCATTAACCTTAAGTGGTTCTCCAGTTTTCTCCTTCCCCCTTTTGTAGATTTTAGAAGCCCCTGTTCCCAACACATAAACATTTCCTCTTCTAAAAAACAAGACCTTCCTCCTCTATAAAACAAGACCTTCCCCCTCTAGGCTTCTGACCTCTACTGTTTCCTCCTTTTGATTCTGAGTCTTTCTCCCAGCACTCCTGTTTTCCCATCTGGGTTATATTCCTCCCCTACCCATCTGATCATGCACTGTGTTTTCCTACCCTTGATAGCTCCATCACCCCTCCCTTACTCCAGCCACCCTGGGTTAAACTCTACTTCTCTTGTCCAAGTTGTAAATCACCTATTCTAAGAGGGTATAAACTATCTAAATGGGAATTTTATGGTCATAACTCCATTTTAAATAAAGGCAATAAAAGATTACTCTCTGTCCATTCTAAAGAGTCCACTAACATTCTCCTTTTTAATCCTCCAAATATGACATAAAATTAATAATTTTGGAGACAATAGAAAGCATTTTATGTTTTACAAAAATGGAATCAACATTTTCCATTTTATTTATTAAAAATTCATTATATGAAAAGATAATTGCCTAGAATTTTTCACAACTGACTTAAGATACCAAACCCTATAGATCTCGAGTGAGGTAGATTCAAAGAAAACCACACCTAGAAGCATCAGAGTAAAACTGAGAAAATTAGAAAAATGTCAGTGAAACACAGATAAACAAAAATCCCCAGATATATGGTAAAATACACTGTTTTCATGGACAAGAAGATTCATTATTACAATAATAGAGACTCCCCAAAATAACCTATAAATCCAAAGCAATTTCAAACAAAACCCCAATAGGATATTTCATGCAATTTGACAAGCTATTTCCAAGATGAATATGAAAGAGTACAGGGTCATGAAATATGAAAAGTATAAAAACATTTCTGTAAAAGAATGGAGATACTAGTCCTAAAGGAGATTGAGGTTTTTTATAACACAGTGTGATACAGCACAGATATACACGAATGACCCTACTGTACAGGGTCTAAAGTTAGATACATGCATACATTAAAACCCATTCCATGTCAGTGCTGTCACAATAGATCATAGAAAAGGGAGGAAATTTTAAATGCTGCTGTGCAACAGATGATCAATATGGGAAAACAGAGTACAATGGGACTTTCTACACTAAATTGTACATGGAAACAAATTTCAGGTGGAATGCATTCTGTGAAAAGCAGGACTTAAAGCACATAGAACAAAAGACTACCTTATATAAATTGAGGTTAGTAAAGGAATCCTTAATTGAAATATAAAAAGCACAGATTGTAAAAGATATTCAAATTCAGCTTCACAATAATTTTAAAACTTTCAGGTATTTAAAAGTATTGAAAAGGTTCAAGAAGAAGACAAAATACTGGGAAAAGTATTTGCCCACATTAATCAAAAAAGGGGTATTGTTCATAATGTATATTTTTCATGCCTTTTTTTATTGTTCCATTAAAGTTGTCCCAATTTTCCCCCATTGCTCTCCCCTGCCCCACCCATTAACAATAACGTAGAGTTTTAAAGCAATGAGAAAAATGAACAAAAGGTATTAACACTCATTTTACAGAAACACAAATGCCCAAAACAACAAGAAAAAAGTGTTCATTCTTATGTGCAATTATAGAAAAGCCAGAATGAGATGCTATTTTCTAAGGCACTTATTCTATAGAAGGCAGCTTGGAAAAGAGAATTTTCAGCTCAGGAGAAAAGGTGGGCCCCACTGAGCTAGCAGGGCACCTGGAATCAAGGGCCAACAGCAGACTCAATGCATTTTAGTAGTGGAGTCCCAGAGAGGGGAAGCTTTAAAATTTCTCATAATGTTGGTTAGTGGCTAGCAGCACTCTTGGAAACCTCACAGGTAACCATGAGCAGGCAACCTGTTTACTGCAGTAGATGGATACCCACTGCAACTTTTCCTCTTAGAGGTACCTTATAGCATGTCATGGCACTGGGGGGATAAGGATGTTCTTTCTCTTGGCCTGCTCTCCTGGAGAGACAGGGCTCAGAGCATCAGGCAGCATGCCTGCCTATGTCTGGGAGAGCTAGGCTTGGAGTTGGAGCTCAGACAAGAAAAAAATCATTATCATCATCATGGTGGGCTGAAGAGAGGCTCAGGACAGAAACCCAATGGGCAGGGAGAGTGCTTCAGGCCAAGGGACCTAAGGAAGGAGGGGAAGAAGCTTTCTCCGCATTGCCCAGCAAAATGAAAGGAGAATGTATAGGGAACCAATCAGCATGGCAGTGGCAAATGTAGCCCAGCATTGATTCAGAAAACCAACCAAATGCAAGGTGGCACACAGGAGCCAGGTATGCAGACCAGCTTTCCCGTGGGGAATCAGGCCTGCATTGTACCTAGGCTGCTATAAGACTTGCTTTTGCTAAAACTCCCTCACCCTGAGTTGAGACTGCAGATGTTTAATGTATATCTCTGAAGCAACTCCCTAAAGTCTGTGCTAAGTCATCCCAAGGATGAAATGTAACCAAATCAATCATTTTTTATTGTTCTCTTGCATTTGTAACATCTTTTGCTATCTGTAAAAAATAATCAATTAACATAAATCTAAGGATAGTGAATAAGAACCTTCTTTGATGTAATGCGACTGGAAAGCAATAAAAGCCTGTCCAGGCAAGGATCGACACACTCTCTCTCTCAGAGAGTGGCCATGCCATCCCTTTTTCTCCACAGGACTTCTGTAGTCTGTGTGAATTTGTTTACTGCATCCACAACACACAGACTCTGCTGGCCCGAGTATGCATCAGAATGTGCTAGGAGACCAGGATGAGGAGGCACTAATGCAGATGGCATTACCACCAGGCTGGGAGACAAGGTATAGGATCTCAGGGTCAGGAGAGTTTGAAGGACTCCCAAAGAAAAGCCTTCCTTGGGTGAACCTGGGAGAGAATCAAGGACTCAGGCTACCCAACTCAGGTGGATAGGGCAGCTTCACAGTGTGGTTCTAACCTGTGCAGCGTAGTTCGGCAAGATCAGGCCTGGTATGGGGTTGTGGCTCTGAAGGGCAGGCTTTGCTGTGCCACTGACAATTTCAGGGCTTGTCTGGGTGGTGCAGCTTCCTCAGGCAGGGCCTGGCTGGGATCCATGGTCATGGAGAGCAGGGCCTGGCCAGGTGCCAGTGGCTACAGAGAACAAGGACTGGTTTTTTGTCATGGCTTCAGAGAGCAGGGCTTGGCCAGAATGTTGGACTCCAGACAGAAGCCTGAGCATGGTGTCTGTTACCTGGCTGCAACTTTGGAGAAGACAGCTACAAAAAACTCAGATGTAAGCTCTGGAATCTCTAGGAAACACAGCATCTGGAAAGTTTCTGTGTCTGTGCAGTCTCTTTCAGATGCAGGCTGCTTTTTGGCATGCTCCCCTCTGCCCTGTCGGTCTGAGCATGTCCACTTACCAGGCCAAGGCTCCTTATGCGTTGCCCCATGGTGGCCTTGCCCAAATGCATGGTCCATATGCTGGCCCTTTGCAGCCACCATGTACCTAAAGTCAGAATAGGAATTCCAGCTGCCTCTTCAGTTGCAAGTTTATGCAGGAAGGTGAGGGCACTCAACAATGATCGAAATAGAGGCTATGGTGCAGGAAGCTTTCAATGCTGCTGGGGAGCTCACAAGACTGTGGGATCTGGGCAGCAGAATCTGGGTTGCCAGGCCTGCTTGAATCAGTAGTGGCAGGGGCAACCTCCTTCCTAGACCCTCCCTCTGGTCCCTCACCCTTCATGTATTCAAACTGCTTCTGCTTCTCTCTTATTACCAGTATGACTGGGTGGCCATAATGCCAGATTCTCAGAGACAGAGGAATGCTGCTAAAAACACTGTCTCAAGTAGACCCTGGGGTAGAGGAGCAAGGAAGGTGGCAGACCCTGGTCGAATCTTCATTTGTGATTGGCAAGCTGGATATCACATGACTCCTCATCTTCCAAGAGCTGTCCAAGCCCATCTACCTAGTGGCAAATAGGAGGCAGGGTGTGCACCATGCCTTTGGCCTTGTCAATGACATGAATTTCTTCATCTATAAATACAGCTCCTGAAAGTATGTGAGTATGTGTAGAAGGGGGTGGGCTCTCTTTATAAATAATTGGAATGACCCAAAATCAGTGTGTCAGCACCATTCTGGCTCAAACTTAAGAAATTACTTTAAAAGGAATGCTGCAATGGTCAGAAAGATTATCCCCAAGCCAAGTTGCCCTCATGGAATCTAGTTAAGCCACTGGGTCCTTGGATGACCCTAGAGCGTACAGTCCTGGGACTCCTCCTGACATCTGGATCAACCAGAGGGGGTGGGTTTAAGTGCTAGACAGTGCCTGAACGGGGGGAAATGGGATAGGGCCTATGCTCCTGGAAATACTCAGCAGTTCTGCCTTCAGTATTTCCCAAGCACTAGAAGGGGGTTTAGATATTTTCAGGAAATGTGCCCCTTGAGGCACAAGTGAGGATTGCTTGGAACTAAGAGTGTTACTGCTCTTAAATGCACATCAACATTTGTACAGGCTACATGGTAATCTAGTTATGAATATATGCTAGTTTATTTGACCTAGTCTTCATTCTTGGCCACAGAAGTCTTTTTGTTGATATTAATTTGTTGTGGTGCACAGACTTGAAATTTAATATTTGAACATGTATTTTTTTACTGACTACTACAAAAGGATTTCATATTCAGTATCCCAAAGAGAAAAGCAAATATAGGAAAACTTGCATCTTAATTTTCACATACCCATAGGTAACTACTGGAAATATTTAATTATATGTTGGCAGAATGGCCACTGATAAGTATTTTATAGTTTTGATTTGTCTTATAAAAATGGAATGCTTTATCCATGTGTATTTTTGTAACCTGTTTTGCATCCAGAAACCATGGTGTCCATTTCAATAAATAAATTTACAAGAGGAAAGTTTATAACTAGAAAATATTCCATTTATAGAGAAAGCCTACATTTTCTAACATTCTTTTTTAATTATATTTTATTGATTATGCTATTACAGTTGTCCCATTTTTCCCCATCATTTCTCTCCACCCTGCACACCCCCTCCCACCCACATTCCCCCCTTTAGTTCATGTCCATGTGTCATAAGTTCTTTAGCTTCTACTTTTCCCGCATTATTCTTGCCCTCCCCCTGTCTATTTTCTACCCACCGTCTGTGCTACTTATTCTATGTACCTTGTCCCCCTCTCTCTTCTTCCCTCTCCCCTATTGCTAACCCTCCATGTGATCTCCATTTCTGTGTTTCTGCTCCTGTTGTAGTGGTTTGGTTAGTTGGCTTTTCTTTTAGGTCTGGTTGTTAATACCTGTGAGTTTGCTGTCTTTTTACTGTTCATATTTTTTATCTTCTTTTTCTTAGATAAGTCCCTTTAACATTTCATATAATAAGGGCTTGGTGATGATGAAATCCTTGAACTTGACCTTATCTGAGAAGCACTTTATCTTTCCTTCCATTCTAAATGAAAGCTTTGCTGGATAGAGCAATCTTGGATACAGGTCTTTGATTTTCATGACTTGGAATACCTCTTTCCAGCCCCTTCTTGCCTGTAAGGTCTCTTGAGAAATCCACTGACAGTCTGATGGGAACTCCTTTGTAGGTGACTGTGCCCTTATCCCTTGCTGCTTCTAGAATTCTCTCCTTCATTTTAATCTTGGCTAATGTAATTATAATGTGCCTTGGTGTGTTTCTCCTTGGGCCCAGCTTCTTTGGGACTCTCTGAGCTTCCTGGACTTCCTGGAAGCTTATTTCCTTTGCCAAATTGGGGAAGTTCTCCTTTATTATTTGTTCAAATAAGTTTTCCAGTTGTTGCTCTTCCTCTTCCCTTTCTGGCACCCCTATAATTCGGATGTTGGGATATTTAAAGATGTCCTGGAGGTTCCTAAACCTCTCCTCAATTTTTTGAATTCTTGTTTCTTCCTTCTTTTCTGTTTGGTTGTTTCTTTCTTCCTTCTGGTCCACTCCATTGATCTGAGTCCCAGTTTTCCTCCCATCTCTGTTAGTTCCCCATGCATTTTTCTTCATTTCACTTATTGTAGCCTTCATTTTTTCATCTAATTGTGAGCAAAATCAACCAATTCTTTGAGCATCCTGATCACCAGGGTTTTGAATTGTGCATCTGATAGGTTGGCAATCTCTTCGTGGCTTAGATAAATTGGCTCTGGGGCTTTGATCTGTTCTCCGGTTTGAGCCATTTTCATTTCTGGGTTTTTTTCTTCTAACATTCTTATGTCACCAACATATATTTTGTTTCCAACTTTTCACACTCCAGCACATCATTGTGAGATACATCCTTCTTGAAAAAATTTGTTCATTTTTTAAGTCTGTCTGTGTGATGGATAAATTCCAAGCAGTGGAAGCTCTTAGTATAACTCCAGGCACATTTGTGATTATTTGATAAAAATATTGACAAGCTAATCTCCTGAAAGTCATTACTATAACAATTTTGGCAAAATGGAATGGGAGGTTTAATGTAATGGATGAGCAACTGGAAATACAACACAAAATAGAATGGAATTGTGCTTGGAATCTTAAGTAATATGGAATGAAAAATAGATTTGAAATATAATGCAGAATTGGATGAAACAGAGACTGGTTGAAGAGGAAAATGGATGCAATTAAGAGTAGAATATGGAGGAAGGAAGATGGCGGCGTGGTAAGAGGAAGCACATTCCACTTCCACCTACACACAGGAGAAAAACCCGGGCAATTTACAGTGAAACAGAGCAAACAGACATCAGAAACACAGCATATTTGAAAAGAGCAGATCGAAAATTGCAGCGGACATTGAAAAACCAGACAGTAAGGAGAGTACTCCAGCAGCGCGGAGACCAGGGCGGGGGCTGAGGTCCTGGGCCAGCGCTGGCCATAAGACTCTAGGGAGGGAGCCGCATCAACCTCTCCCTGCCCAGCCAAACAAGGTTTCAGCAGCACTGGGATAAACCTGGTTGTTTGAAATGCCATAGAGAGGAGTTAAGGTCTCATAGCCGTGGGAGGACTGCACAATGGAGCTCCTGCGACTGTCTGCGTCTGCATGCCTTTGGGAAGAGCTGCGCGAGGATCCATCGGCACCAGCGCCACCAGGGACCTGCGCTGTGGTCTCTCGGCAACTGCACAACATAGGGGACCTGCGTGGCTACCAATCGGCACCCACATGACAGTCGGAGCCCCTGCATGGACGGCTGGAATATCTTAGGCACCTGCGCACCACCTCTGTGGGGGTCGATTCGCACCTGCAAGACAGGCGGCGCACTTGTGTGGAAGGCTGGGAGAACATAAGTGCCTGCGCGTGACCGGGGTAGGCACACACCGCCTCAGAAGATACGCCTGAGGCCCTGTGCAGAGAGGCCTCAGGCTAGCTCTGAGGAGAGTAGCCCAAAGTTAACTGAGTGCTGAACAGGGAGAAGAGCGATACCCTCACCCCTTGGACATTGCAGCCAGCCAGACCAGAAAAACTGGCCTGGCAAGACTGATAACAGCAAGTTTGTATATTTTTAAATTATTTTTTCATTATTTTTTATCTTTTTTACCCCACAACTCCTTTTGCTTCTCGTTACTTCTCTCTTGTTTTATTCTTTCTTCTGCTCTTTCCAATCTTATCACTTTTTCCTTCCTCTTTTTTCTTTTCTTTTTCTTTCTGCTTTTCTTCTCTTTTCATTTTTTTCTTCTTTTCTTTATTCTTCCTCTTTTCTTTTTTTAAATATCCACGAGTGAGTCAAAAACAAACCAAAACAAAACAAAAAAATCCTGGAACTGTGAAAAAAAACAGAGTTGGTCCCAAAAGGAGGCATTTCAACAGCTGAGACGGTGGAAGCTGTGAACACCAGGATACTCAAAGGAGACAGCACCACTGAATCTCACAGGTATTCTACCACAGAAGTTCACACTATAAACCCAGGGAGCCAGAACAAATCCAGTTAAGAAGCTGAGCCTAACCAAAAAAGCCTCACAAAAAATGGGAAGACAAAGAAACAATCCCCAAGTGAAAGGAAAGCAGGAAGCCCCAGAAAGAACGCTAAATGAAATGTAGGCAACTCAACTATCAGATTTTGAGTTCAAAGCAATAGTTGTCAGGAAGCTCCAAGAGCTCTCAGTGAGCTACCAGAAACTACAGGGAAGCTACAATGAACTCACTACAAACTATAACAACATGAAAAAGGAAATAGAAACTATTAAAAAGGGCCAAGAGGAAATGAAAAATACAATTTCTGAACTGAAGAACACAGTGGAAGGAATAAAAAGCAGAATTGATGAAGCAGAGGATCAGATCAGCAAGTTGGAGGACCAAGTAGAAAAAAACATCCAGAAAGAGCAAGAAAAGGAAAAGAGGCTCAGAAAGAATGAAGAGGGATGAAGATAAATGCAAAAACAATATGAAACATAATAATATCTGTATAATAGGGATACCAGAGTGAGAAGACGAACAGCAAGAGATAGAAAACCTATTTGAAAAAGTAATGATGGAAAACTTCCCTAATTTGATGAGAGAAAAAGTCACACAAATCCAGGAAACACAGAGAGTCTCAATCAAGAGGAACCCAAAGAGGCCCACTTCAAGACACATCATAATTAAAATGGCAAAATTCCATGACAAAGAGAGAATCTTAAAGGCAACAAGGGAGAAAAAGGAAGTAACATACAAGGGAGCCCTGATAAGGTTAGCAGCTGACTTCTCAATGGAAACACTCCGAGCCAGAAGAGAATTGCAAGAAATATTCCAAGTAATGAGAAAGAGAGACCTGCAACCAAGACTACTTTACCCAGCAAGGCTTTCAATCAAGATAGAAGGCCAAATAAGGAGCTTCTCAGACAAAAGACGTCTAAAGGAATACACCTCTACCAAACCAGTTCCACAAGAGATACTAAAGGGACTGCTTTAAGCAAAGGAAGGAAAAGAGACAGAGAGAGAGAGAGAGAGACAGGAACACGGGTACAAAAATGGCAATGAATAAGTACCTATCAATAATAACCTTAAATGTAAATGGACTAAATGCTCCAATCAAAAGGTATAGAGTAGCTGAATGGATAACAAAACATGATCCATGCATAAGCTGCCTACAAGAGACTCACCTCAGGACAAAAGACATACACAGACACAAAGTGAAGGGCTAGAAACAAATTTTCCAAGCAAATGGACAGGAAAAAAAAGCTGGGGTAGCAATACTCATATCAGACAAAATAGACTTCAAAAGAAGAGCCATAAAGAGAGACCCAGAAGGTCACTTCATAATACTCAAGGGAAGAATCCACCAGGAAGACATATACATTGTAAATATATATGCACCCAATATAGGAGCATCCA
Organism: Anoura caudifer; assembly: GCA_004027475.1. Taxonomy (NCBI): domain Eukaryota; kingdom Metazoa; phylum Chordata; class Mammalia; order Chiroptera; family Phyllostomidae; genus Anoura; species Anoura caudifer. The sequence goes on along the minus strand of PVKU01003900.1, from coordinate 106,016 downwards.
AATACATCAAGAAAATCTTAGAGGACTTCAAGAAAGATATTGACAGCAACACAAGTATAGTAGGGGATTTTAACACCTCACTGTCAAAAATGGACATATCTTCTAAACAAAATATCAACAAAGATATTGTGGCATTGAACAATACTCTACATGAAGTGGACTTAACTGATATATATATAGAGAGAGCCCTTCATCCCAAAGAAACTAAATACACATTCTTTTCTAATGCACATGGAACATTCTCAAAGGTAGACCACGTGATAGGACACAAAACTAACCTCAACAAATTCAAGAAAACTGAATTTATATCAAGCATTTTCACTGACCACAAGGGACTGACTAGAAACCAACCACAAATCCTCAAAATCATGGAGATTGAATAGCATGCTATTAAACAATGAGTGGGTCAAGAATGAAATTAGGGAGGAAATCAAAAAGTTTCTGGAAACAAATGAAAACGAACTCACAACAACCCAAAACTTATGGGACACAGCAAAGGCAGTCCTCAGAGGGAAGTTCATAGCAATACAGGCCTACCTAAAAAAGATAGAAACATCTCAAACAAGCAACTTAACCCTATGCCTACAAGAACTTGAGAAACAACAACAAAGACAGCCTAGGGCAAGTAGAAGGCAGGAAATAACCAAGATCACAGGAGAATTAAATGACATAGAGACAAGAAGCACAGTTCTAAGGATCAATGAATCCAGGAGCTGGTTCTTTGAAAAGATAAACAAAATTGACAAGCCTTTAAGCAGGCTCATGAGGAAAAAAAGAGAGAGGACCCAAATAAACATAATCAGAAACGAAAGAGGAGAGATTACAACTGACACCACAGAAATACAAGAACTGTAAGAAATTACTATGAAGAACTGTATGCCAAGAAATTTGAAAACCTAGGTGAAATGAACAAGTTTCTAGAAAAATATAATATCCCAATAGTCAATGAAGAAGCAGAAAACCTGAACAGACCAATAAAATCAGATGAAATTGAAGCAGCAATCAAAAAACTCCCAACACATAAAGTCCTGTACCAGATGGTATCACAGGAGAATTCTACAAAACATTTAAGGAAGCGCTAACCCCTATCCTTCACAAGCTTTTCCAAAAAATCCAAAATGATGGACGACTCCCAAACTCTTTCTATGAAGCCAGCATCATTCCAATCCCCAAACCAGATAAAGACATAACAAAGAAAGAAAACTTCAGGCCAATATCGCTGATAAACATAGATGCTAAAATTCTCAACAAAATATTGGCAAGCCGTATCTAACAATACATTAAAAAGATCATACACCATGACCAAGTGGGATTCATCCCAGGGATGCAAGGAAGGCTCAATATTCACAAATCAGCAAATGTAATACATCATATAAATAAAAGCAAAGACAAAAATCACATGATCATATCAACAGATGCAGAAACAGCATTTGATAAGGTACAGCACCCGTTTATGATAAAAACACTCAGCAAAGTGGGAATTGAGGGAGCAATCCTCAATATAATAAAGGCCATATATGGGAGACCTACGGCCAACATCATACTCAATGGACAAAAACTAAAATCTTTTCCACTAAGATCAGGAACAAGACAAGGTTATCCACTTTCACCACTTCTATTCAATATAGTATTGGAAGTATTAGCCAGAGCGATTAGACAAGAAAAGGAAATAAAAGGCATCCAAATTGGAAAGGAGGAAACAAAACTATCATTGTTTGCAGATGACATGATAGTGTACATAGAAAATCCTATAGACTTGGCCAAAAAGCTGCTTGACATAATAAATGAATTTGGCCAAACAGCCAGATACAAAGTCAATATCCAAATATCAAAGGCATTTCTGTATACAAACAATGAAACAGCAGAAGCAGAAGTCTAGAAAAAAATCCCATTCCATATTGCAAAAAGAAAAATAAAATACCTAGGAATAAACCTAGCCAAGGAGGTAAAAGACCTGTATGCAGAAAACTACACAACACTGAAGAAAGAAACCAAAGAAGACACAAACAAATGGAAACATATACCGTGTTCATGGATCGGAAGAATTAACATCATCAAAATGTTCATACTACCCAAAGCAATTTACAAATTCAATGCAATACCTATTAAAGTACCAATGCCATATTCCACAGACATAGAACAAACACTTCAAAAATTTATATGGAACCATAAACAACCTCGAATAGCTGCAGCAATTTTAAGAAAGAAGAGCAAAATAAGAGGGATCACAATACCTGACACCAAACTGTATTAGAAGGCCACTGTACTCAAAAGAGCCTGGTACTGGCACAAAATCAGGCACATGGACCAGTGGAATAGAACAGAGAGCCCAGAAATAAACCCAATTCTCTATGGTCAATTAATATTCGAGAAAGGAGGCAGCAACATAAAATGGAGTAAAAGTAGCCTCTTCAACAAGTGGTGTTAGGAGAACTGGTCAGCTATGTGCAAAAAAATGAAACTTGAACACCAACTTACACATACACAAAAATAAATTCAAGGTGGATAAAAGATTTAAATATGCTACCATTAAAGCCCCAGAGGAGAACACAGGCAGGAAAATCTCAGATATTTTAGGCAGCAACATTTTTTATTGATACGTCTTCTAAAGCAAAGGACATGAAGGAAAGAATAAGCAAATGGGATTTCATCAAAACAAAAAGCTTCTGCATGGCTAAAGAAAACAGTATTAAAATAAATAGAGAACCAACTGTATGGGAAAACATATTTGCCAATGATACCTCAGAAAAGGGTTTAATCTCCAAAACATATAAAGAACTTACATGACTCCATTCTAAGAAGACAAGCAACCCAATTAAACAAATGGGCAAAGGACTTGAACAGACACTTCTCTAAGGAGGACATCCAGAGGATCCAGAAACATGAAAAGATGCTCAATATCGCTAGCTATCAGAGAGATGCAAATTAAACCACAATGAGATACCACTTCACACCAGTCAGAATGGCCATCACAAACAAAGCAACAAACAAGTGTTGGAGATGCTGTGGAGAAAAGGGGACCCTAGTGTACTGTTGGTGGGATTGCAGACTGGTACAACCACTATGGAAAGCAGTATGGAATTTTCTAAGAAAACTAAAAATGGTTCTACCTTTTGACCCAGCAAATCCTAGCAGTGGCTAGGATTATATCCTAGGAACCCTGAAACACCAATCCAAAAGAACCTATGCACCGCAATGTTCATAGCAGCACAATTTACAATAGCCAGGTGTTGGAAGCAACCTAGGTGCCCATCAGTAAATGAATGGATGAAAAAACTATGGTACATTTACACAATGGAATTCTATGCAGCAGAAAGAAAGAAGGAGCTCCTATCCTTTGCGACAGCATGGATGGAACTGGAGAGCATTATGCTAAGAGAAATAAGCCAGGAGGTGAAAGACAAATACCATATGATCTCACATTTAACAGGAACCTAATCAACAAAACGAAAAAGCATAATATAACCAAAGACACTGAAATTGAGAACATACTGACAGTCACCAGAGGGGAGAGGGGAGGGAATTTCAGGGGAAAAGGGGAAGGGATTAGAGCAACAAGTATAAAAGACACATGGACAAAAACTAGGGCAGGTGAAATGCGAGGGAGGTGGGGAGGGCTGGGGCAGTGGGCTGGGATGGGAGTAGAAGACAGAAAACTGTAGAAGAACAACAATTAAAATAAAATAAATTTTTTTAAAAAGAGTAGAATATGCACCTGAATAGGATATGGAATGAAAATATTTTTAAATAATTTTTTTAATTTATTGTTAGACAGAGGGGAAAGGAGGGAAGAAGAGAGGGAGAGAAATATCAAAGTATGGTTGCCTCTCATGGGCCCCCTACAGGGGACCTGGCCAGCAGCCCAGACATGTGTCCTGACTGCAAATTGAATTGGCAACCCTCTGGTTCACAGGCTGGCACTCAATCCACTGAGCCACAGCAGCCAGGGCTGGAATGAAAAAAAATTGAATAGGATGGAAATTGAATGAAATACAATGGAAAAATGGAGTGGAAAGGAGAATGGAAATAAATATGTAGTGACATACAGAATAAAATATATAATGTCATGTAAGAAAGAATGGAATGGAATATGTAGTGATAGAATTTTAAAGAAAAAGGAAGTTACACCCTGCCTGGTGCAGGTCAGTAGATTGAGCAATAGCTGGTGAACCAAAGGGTCGCTGGTTTAATTCCCAGTCAGGATATATGTGTGGGTTGTGGGTCAGGTCTCCAGTAGGGGGAGCATGAGAGGCAACTACACATTGGTTTTTCTCTCCCTCTCTTCCCCTCTAAAATAAATAAATATTTTGTTTAAAAATTTTTCAAAAAAAGGAAATTGAAATTAAATAAGAATGAATATAGAAATAAACTGAAAATGCAATGGCATGAAATAAATGGACTATGAAATATTCACTATAAAATTAAAAATAGCTGATGGACTAGAAATAGTGGAATGGAATTGGAACGAAATATACAATACAAGGTTTTGAAAGATGGAACAGAAATTGAATAAAATGGAATGTAACAGGGAAAAATTTGATGAATTAGAGGGTGAACCAAAATGAAGAATATATTAATAGAATGTATTTCAGTTACTGCTCCACAACTTGGTGTTGCAAAACAACCATTTTATTATGCTCATGGAATTTGTACATCTGGAATTCAGACAGGGAAGAACAGGGATGGCTCTTCTTTTTTCTACTGTATCTGGGACCTCAGCTGGTAAAATTTAAATGCCTGTGAGGTCATGAGGGAAGAGCAGTAATCAGTGATAACTCTTAGCAGTTGGTCAGAGAATCTGGGCAGATGGTGGTGCCATTCACTGAAACAGGAAAACTTGTTCAATAGAGGAACAGATTGGGGAGACAGAGAAAAATGGTGATTTTGTACTGACCATGTTAACCACTACAACCTGTGTGGTTGTGTTAGTCATTTAAGTGAACAGACCCCAACTTATAAAAATTCCATTAACCGTAAAGGTCAACTTTCACCAGTTTCATGGTCCCAATATGCCTCTGGGCATCCTCTTAGTTTACTCTCTGATATCTATTTTTTCCTCTTCTCTTGAATTTTTCTGGGCCTTAGTTATGATCCCTGACTTGCTAATAACTAAAATGCCTCCTTTTATCTTTGGCCTCACTTAAATAAATAATAGATAAATAAATAAATATTACTATATATAAATATAGAAATTTATATATTCCCCAATACATGTTTCTTCATATAAATTTTATATAGATTTTATATATAAATATATATTTATATAAAATTATATAATTTATGAAGAAAATTTTATTTTAAAATATTTTTCTTAAATTTTAAACAAAATAAATTATATATATAAATTTCCTATATATTTCTGTATGTAAATAAATTATATATATTTCTCCATATAAACTTCATTAAATGAGGGTAAGAATAAAAATAAAAAGTGAAAGAAAAAATATATATATATTGATTTGACTAACTTCTAAGATCTCAAATTTTGTTCTAAGAAAGACCCTCTCTTTAACTCTGTTGGTATTTCTTCAATGTCCTCTTCTTTTTCTTTCTCATTGTTGCTGTTTAGACAGTATTTATGTATTCAAAGAGAAAGAAAATTCTGGAAGGATAATTTTCTTCACTGTATACTTGAATTTTATGAATGTTTCCCATGGATATATATTACTCACATTCAGAAAAATAACACAGGTATTTGCATTTTGAGAAAAATATAATTTAAAATGTTTAATGAAATTTTAAGTTGTTGTAAGAAGCCAAGCTCTTTCATGTACTACTAGATGGAGTTTTAATTCATAGAATATTGGCAAATAGAAATTTGACAATATATATTTAAAGTTATAAACATGAAATCCCTTTGACACTAAAATTAATTTTGTAGGTATTCATTCTAAAGAAATCTCATATATACCCCCAATGTTATATGTTCAAAGGTGATTATTATAGTGTCAATTATTTTCAAAAGTCTGAAACAACCTCATTTCCCAAAAGGACACCAGATGTTCATAGAATAAACTTATGCAGCTTCCACATGATGTTTCTGAAGAACTTTTAATGCCATGGGAAAATAGGTATGATATTACATAATTTTAAAACATGATTATTGTATACAATGATGAATATTTACATCTATTTAATGATGTATCTACCTGCCTATCTATGTATCTATCCATCAATATATCTTAATTTCTTTTGGCTGCTGTAAAAAAATTACCATTAATTTGGTGGCTTAAATCACTCTCCCAGGTAGCATTTGTTGAAAGCATTTAAAGGCAAATGCTAAGTCGACTTCATGAATGTTTTCTTACACTGTAAAATAAAAAGTATAAAATAAAGGCAAATACTACCAATAAGCACCTGAGGCAGGAGATAGTGGAAGGGGCATTAGTATGCTATAGGTAGGCTACTTGCCCATCCCTGAGGTAGGAGAGTCTCAAGCTCAAGGAGATTGAGATTTCTCAAGTTGGGCTGCTTATTGTGACTAGGTCTGTTTTGCCAGTACGACAACCACCCTGGTGTCTCTATATAAGAAGGGTCTCATGCAGATGAAGAGGTGTCCAGGACCAAGTTGCTGGCTGTGACTGAGTCCCCTTTATCCTGTTCCCCTCTTACCACCCTCCTACCCCTGCAGACCCCAGTGTTTCTGAGAGGAGAGGAAAATTTCAGGCTCCAGGGACAAATAGGCTTGCCATATGCTACTGTGTGCTATAATAAGGCCCCTTCGTTCTCTCGTTGATCCACCAGTCTCAGTGTTTCCAGGTGGTGAAGAAACTCAGACCCTCTAGGATAAAAAATCTTTCAGCACCAGGCCCCCTGTTGCAAATGGATTCAGTTGTTTCCCTGAAAGGTGCAGTCCCAATCACAGAGGAAAGAGAAAGTACTTCTGGTTGCTTGTTTCTGAAGAGGCTCCCAATTGGTATTCCCCACCCCTCCCCCACCAATGCTGTCGGGCTCCCTTAATGTTGTCTGAGGAAACTCATTTGATCTGGGAGAGGACAAAATCTGACAGCTCTTCTGTTGCTAGGTGAGGGGTCAGAGAACAAGAGGGCCTTCCTCTTTTGGTTGGGGGTCCACAATACACTTTGCTGCTGTGTTCTTCCTCTGGTCCTGGGGTTCCAAACCAGCTTGCATTCTTTTTTCTGCATTTCAGAATTCTTTGGTTCTCTTGTACCACTTCCAGGGTTTATAGATGTTTTTAACTAGGAAAACAGTGAGAAATGGGTCTATACCATGTAGTCCAGATGAAAAGTATTCATTTACTTTTTAAAAAAATAATAGACTTTAATTTCAGAGCACTTGAAGGTTCACAGAAAAATTGAGGGGAAAGTACAGAGTTCCCATGTAGCCCCTCTCCCCACACATGCACAGTCTTTGTCCCCAGCATCCCCCACCAGAGTGGTTCATTTATCACAATCAATAAATCTACATTGACACAGTTATCACCCAAAATCTAGAGTTTACATTACAGTTCACTCTTAGTGTTGTATATTCTATAGGTTTAGACAAATGTATGATGACATGAATCTACCATTATAGTACCAGAGAAAGAAGTTTCAGTGCCCTGAAAAACCTCTATTCTCCATCTATTCATCCTTCCCCCTACTAACTCCTGTAAACCAATGACCGTTTTTACTGCCTCCATATTTTAACCTTTTTCAGAATGTTATATAGTTGGAATTATACAGTATGTAGCCTTTTCTGATTGGTTTCTTTCACTTAGTAATATACATTTAAGTTTTCCTCCATGTCTTTCCAAGACTTTATAGCTCTTTTCATTTTAGCACTGAATGATATAATATTCCATTGTCTGATGTACCACAGTTTATTTATCCACCACCTACTAAAGGACATCTTCCAAGTTTTAGCAGCAATTATGAATAAACATACTATAAACATCCATACGCAAGTTTCAGTGTAGACATACATTTTCAACTCATTTGGATAAATACCAAGGAGTGTGACTACTGGATCGTATGGTAACAGTATGTTTAGTTTTGTAAGAAACCACCCTACTGTCTGCCAAAGGGGCTGTACCATTCTGCATTCCCACTAGCAATGAATAAGGCTTCCTGTTGCTCCACATCCTCTGTAGCATTTGGTACTGTCACTGTTTTGAATTTTCACCATTCTAATGGGTATATAAAGGGTTCCAACTCACTTTTAACTACAGGTTAGTTAGTCAACCTTCATTTAAAAAGATCTGTAACACAAGTGAAATCAAATGTAAATAAAAAGTAAAATCTGCCAGAGAGCAAGATCAATATTAAACACAGAAGTCTGTGTTTACAGGGCTTTTGTGAAATCCCCTGAGACTATTCACAGCCTGACCACAACCTTGGACTGGGAAAGAGTGGAGTCTAGGGTCTTGAAATTTCATTTTTCCCATTAGGGATGTGGAGGAAAAGTCAACTAGGACAAAGTGACCCAGAAGAAGGACCGGGAACTGGGAAAGAGTTTTGTTTAGGTTACTTAGAAACTGCCAAACTGTCGGGTTTTGGTTAGGTAGTCATAACTTCTGCTTTGGCTTCTGTACACCCAGCTTCCAATAAGGACACCTCAAGGCTAGAGTTATTTTTTGCATCAGCTTCTGTACTTCCTGCTTTTGCCATGTAGGATAGGGCATCCAGAGAGCAATAAAAGCCCTGCCCAGCCAAGGTTCAGGGCCCAGAATTTGGAGACTGCCTCCTCTGGGTCTGCGCATGTAATAAAGCCTCACTCCATCACCCCGAATCGCGCCAGAGTAATTATTTTCTGAATTATTTTCCGTAACGTTTTGGTTCCCTGACCGGGAAACCACTCATGCGAGCAGGCTGTTTGCCTTCGGTGAAGGCGGCTGGGACTGACGGGGCGAGCCAGCAGCCGGAGGGAAGCACGTGCCCTGGTTATTTCGGGTCCTGAAAGCTGCAGCTAGCCTCCACCTGGGGTTCCAAGCCGCCCTTCAACCCAGGCAGGTGGGGAAAGCGGACTGCGGCTTGTCCAGAAGGGGCCGAATCAGTTAAGTGCCCCGGGGGCCGGACCCCAGACCAGAAAAAGGGCTGATCACCCTTTTTAGGCCCCAGTGGCCTCAGACATCCGGACCAGATTTTCCCTCTCTCGGGAGGGAACTCAGGCCCTAGTGGCATCAGATATCCAGACCATATTTCCCTTTCTCAGGGAGGGAAAAGTAATAAACTCTGCGAAATTGTGTGTGTGAAAGAGAGTGAATGTGTTTGTGGCTCCATGGGCATCAGCCTACAGAGCATGAGTGGGCCCTAACCTGCGGTTCCTCGGTCTGTCATATGGCATAACAGCTGGGAAGCTAACCTGGACTCTACGCGGGCAGCCTTAGCTAAGACAGACCTAAGTTCCTCGCAAGAGGAGAGGCCAGGCGGGCCAGTGAGAGAGCCCTGAAACCCCTTGTTTGTCTTCGCCGTCAGGGGAGGAAATGTGGGGAGCATATGGGCAGAAAGAAATACACCAGGACTTGCCACTGGCTGCACTCCAGTAATCATAGATTTGAATCTGGGGGCGCAGCCTTGCTGTCTCAGGCTGTACCACAGACCCAGGGGAGCCAGGATAGGGATATTGGTCCCCTGACAGTTGCAGTGGAACACACCGCTCCCCCTGTTAAGAGCCAGACGGGTCTGGATATCACCCCGTGCAGGATCTCCGAGCAGTTGAAGGACATTAGGAACTGAAAGAAGGGCTGTAATCAGTCAGCAAACCAGACCCACGAGCAGAAAATAGCTTCGGGAATTTTTAGGGACAGCTGGATTCAGCTGAATATGGATTCCAGGGTACGCAGAAATAGCTAAACCACTGTACCAGGCCCTAAGGGGGGGCCGAGAATGCCCCATTCAACTGGGGACCAGAGCAGCAGAGTGCCTTTGAAAGATTAAAAGAACTCCTGGTCAGAGCTCCAGCCCTCGGCCTGCCCAACCCTGACAAGTCGTTCTCCCTGTTTGCCCATGAACGAGATAAGGTAGCCCTAGGGGTCCTGACTCAGGAGGTCAGGCCTTGACACAAGCCTGTAGCCTATCTGTCCAAGTAGCTAGACAATGTTGCGGCAGGACTGCTCCCACCCCCTTGCTTGAGGGCGATAGCAGCCACAGTAACCAGCCTCCTAGCTGGACAAGGACACAGATGGCTCTGGTTCTGAAGGTCTTTAACAGAGATAAGGTGTTTGCAAGGTCTAAGCTTTAGGAAAACTGCAAGATGTGCCTGCAAATTTAGGGACTTTTAGTAGAAGATACCAGTGGTGCTAGGGGTTTTTTGCTGCCACATACTGAGTTTAAGTATAGTCCTTCCCAGTGTGGGAAAGAAACTAGGATTAAAAGTGAATAATAGTTAAATCTGGATGTGTAAGAATATGTATAAAGAGTGTGAAAATTTTAAACCTGGAAGAAAGGAAACCTCAACTGCACTTTTTCTGGCATTATGGGAATGTAGTTTCAGTAGGGAATTGTTTCTGAGCAGAATCCTGTATCGGTAAGACCTAATTTAAGGTCACCTGTAACTGGTTGGGGAGAATGTCCTTATCACCTGGGACCCAGGAAGGGTCATTTGGAGCTGATGTGTCTCAGTCTGAGGTGAAAGAGCATGTCTCTGCCAAGAGACCGGGCCTGAAAGAGCATGTCTCTGCGAGGCACCAATGGACACCTTGGTGCAAGAGAATGCCTCTACCTGTGTATTGTTTCAGATTTTGCTCTGTATCTGCTCTGAAAAGGAAATGGAGGATTCAGAGAAGGTTGAAACTTCATAATCTGTAGGAAAGTGAACAAGGAAAAGGAAGATTAGAAAGTTTGTGAACATTGCAAAAGGTTTGTGAACGTTGCAGAAAGTCTGTGAGAAACTATAAAGATAAATAGAAAAGTAAAAGTTTTGAGAAAGAATTATGTAGTATTAGTTAGTAATAGAATGCATAAGGCATAGACATGCAATTTTGGTGATATTAGAAGGAAAAAGATTTTCCTTCACACTTTGTATTTTTCTCCCTACCTGATCCCTCCAGAATTTGGCATTCTAATGGGGTGATTGATGACATAAGGTTTCTTTGCATAAAACCAATAAGACTAGTCGTTAATAGTGGTTTTGTTAACCAAGACTTTGACTGGAATGTCACGCCTGAAAGAGGCATGTATGGGTTCTGGTTGTCACAAGAAAGCCCTGAGGAACTGGGATTGAAATGTGTAGCTAGCAAAAGCCCACAAGAAAAAGTCTGGTACTTTAGTTGGTTGTGCGGTTTGTGCCAGTCTTTTCAGGGAAGGAACAAAGGTTGCTTTCCTGAAAGATGGCCAAAAAGGAACCTGTAGGCACAATGGAAGGCTCAAGGATTTGAGTGCAACGACTGGTACAGGCGAAGCCAGATGGCAGATGTGTGGCTCTGCTTCTGTGCCCTGAGGGGCAGACTGAGAAGTCAATCTAAGGGTTCCCTGTGTGAGTTCCAGCAAAGCAGACTTAAAGATCATAGGTGATCTAGGCTGCTCTTGGTGTGTTTATGCAAACGAACAGTCAAAATTAAAAGCAGGATCCAAAGTAGTCCCTGTAATAACAACGAGAGTGATTTTAAAGAGAAAAATTGTGATTTAAAGAAAATCACAAAGCTCAGTATCAGACATCAGAATGGCACAGCTAACTGTCTTGGAAGTTTGCTTTCATTTGAAAGTTGAAACTGGGTCTGTAATGTCACCAAAGATGTACAATTACAGGCAGGAAGGACCTTGCAACTGAGTGTCTTCCCAAAGGACCATCTCACAGCCACAGAGACTGTTTTGGGGATTGTTGTATGAATTAACCTGTGTGTTCTTCTGTTTTCATAGGGTGTATGCCTATGACCTCATTACCTGGGTGATTGGTTGCAATATAGGCCTCACTTGAGAAGCCCATTTTCATCGTTGCCCCATGAGGCTCAACAGTTTGGCTGAAGTAAGTGGCTGGGTTGGTGAAGGGTTGGGGCAGTCTGTGGGCTTCATTTAGAACTAACTTGCCCTTTTCTGTCTTGATGGCCTGGACAGAAAGGGCCCAGATATCTGAAAGGAGGGAAATCCCAATATAGTCCCCTCAGCCCCAGTGAAGTATACTGGGCCACCAGAGTTTTGGATAGGTGTAACATGCTTGTATACCTTCCTCCAGATAAGCCATTTCTTTACCTAAGACTCTGCCTTGGTCATTTAGTGGTTATGATTTAATTGTGCTTCCAACTGTCTTTTCAAATCTATCTCCTCCAGAATATGACCTGACCAGAATGCCAACTGTCCAGTAATGCCAGCCTTTGGACACCAAGCCTGCAACTTCCTGGTGACTGCCAACTGACCAGGATTCTGAAAGTCCTTCCCCTTACAGGAAGGACTCCCTCTGTGCTGCACCCCTCCCTTTCAGGGCACCCCTGACCCAAGGGTAGGTAGGACGATGTCCATGTCCAGCCGGAAGTAGTTACAAGAAGATGAGACCTTCATCCATTGTCCTTTATATGATTATAAACTTTGCCAGAGGGAAGAGATTCCATGCAGTTTCACCAGAGTACAGGCCCCCACAGCTTTGGTAAAAGAAAATATCCACAAACTCCAGGATATCCAGAACAAGATTAAGAACCAGGACCAACCTTGGGCATCCACCCCTTGGTGGCAATCTATCATGTATTCAGTTTTAGCCCCAGTAATAGGCCCATTATTATTATTGTTCCTAGCTATTACAGTTGGTCCATGCCTGCTTTGGATTTTAGTCCAACAGACAGGGACTACAGTTACTAGAAAGGCAACAGCAAAAATCCTTTCTCTCCAAAGACACCATTATAATAGACTACCCCAAGTAAACAGTAACCCCAAATTTAGCTCTTGATACTGAGAATAATAATATGTCTCAGCATCAAAAGGGGGGAATGTAGAGGAAACGTCAACTAGGACAAAGTGACCCAGAAGAAGGACCGGGAACTGGGAAAGAGTTTTGTTTAGGTTACTTAGAAACTGCCAAACTGTCGGGTTTTGGTTAGGTAGTCATAACTTCTGCTTTGGCTTCTGTACACCCAGCTTCCAATAAGGACACCTCAAGGCTAGAGTTATTTTTCGCATCAGCTTCTGTACCTCCTGCTTTTGCCATGTAGGATAGGGCATCCAGAGAGCAATAAAAGCCCTGCCCAGCCAAGGTTCGGGGCCCAGAATTTGGAGACTGCCTCCTCTGGGTCCGTGCATGTAATAAAGCCTCACTCCGTCACCCCTAATCGTGCCAGAGTCATTATTTTCCGAATTATTTTCTGTAACAGGGAGAAAAGCCATGTACAATTTGTATGGGAAGGTATTTAAAGCACACTGGACCAAGTTTGCAATTTTCTTATGAAAATTCACAAGCAGAATTGGAACTAGGTTGTATAAAACATGAAAGGTGAGAAAGTAAATGTAAGCAGAATACCTAGACACAACTGTATGGATTGCATATATTTGGTAACCCCTGTGTCTATTTCAAAGTAAACGAAAGCTTTTATTAAAGTTCTTTTCTTTACTAGGAGAACTTCAATCCTCCAACAATTCAGTCGGATTGTTAACTCTTCCTTTATGCCTAAGGAGTTCAAGCACGATGTTCTGATGTTTTCATCAGGTAAATTTCTGTCATATTTCTGTAATCAAAGGTTGGATCTATGGTAGTTAGCAGTAAAGAATAGGTCAGCAGGAAATCTTGAGAAAGTTATGGGACAATAAAGTATTTGACTCATCTAATTGAAGGATGCAGTTGACATTAACTTGGGGAAACATGGCTTTCTCTCCATATTTCATCTTTCCTGTCTTTAAAGTAGATTGGGCTCCACAAAGAAAACCTCAAGCTCTGATGTAGAATTTTGAAACATTTTTCTTTTGTCTTCTTTTCTCCTTTTAGCTGGTGAAGCAGAGTCTCTGACTTCAGGTTTCCTGAGTGTAAATTCTAGTTTTACCTTTTAAAACTGCTATTCTGAATTATGGACAGACGGGCACATGCAAAGTGATAGAGCTGCCAATGTCTGCTTACACAATCATTGACTTTCCCTCCAGGAACCCCACTAAGTTCTGAGGATAAAGAGCCTAATTTAAAAAAATCTTCCCTGGCTCTGGCAGAGGGAGAGAGAAAGAAACAATTACTAAACACTCTCATAAACTCCATAACAAAGGTCTACTCTTCAAGGTAAAATGCTTCACCAGAACATAATTCTGAAACCATATCCTGGATGGGAAGGAGAATTCCTCGAAGCTTTCCTGGTATCTCACCTAGAGGACTGTGGGAGGGATAATAGTCAACCGGAACAGGGCTTTAAAGAAATAGATGGGGAATGTTGCAGTCTAGGAAAGGAGTAGTAGGAAAGAAGGAAAATATGTATCTGGAGGAGGGACAGAAACATTTGTAAAGGACACAGCACTGAGATACAGAACGTCTAAATGACTGAAACTTAATCAGAAGGTTATGGAATGCTTCCTGTCCTCCATACCCTACAACCAAAACAACAAAGCTCTAATCAAGTAACAGTGGGCGAGAGCTGAAAAAGCTGCAAGAAACACTCCGAGGAGAAGGGCATAAACAAGCCCCAAAGCCTAGATGGGAAATAAAAATAAGGATATGAGAGGAATTTGAAGCTTCTAGTACCCATAGCTACAATAAACATTTAACACAGCCCAATTCTTAGGCATATTAACATAAATCATCACACTCAAAGCCTTTTTACCCTACTCCAATTTTATTACACAATAGACCTACCTTTCAACAACAACAACAAAAAATACAAAGGATACCAGAAGGCAAGAAATAAACACAGTGTGAAGAGACAAAGCAAACATCGGAACCATACTCAGGTATGATACAGATATTGGAATTATCAAAGAATTTAATATAGCCATGAGTAATATGTATTTAATAGGAAAAGTAGATAACATACAAGAACAAATGTGTATTGTAAGTAGGGAGATAGAAACTCTGAGATAGAATCAAAAAGAAATTCTAGACATCAAAAACACAGAAAGAAATGAAAAATGCCTTCACTGACTCATTAGTAGACTTAATATATCCGAGGAAAAACTTGAAGATAGTGTAATGAGGGGGACTCCCCCCTCAAAATAGAGAAGGGTGGAAAAGCACTGAAGATGGGCACTAGTGTGTGTGGCCCTAGCAACCAGGACTCTGGGTGCATAACACATGAAAAGGGGTTATTTGGCACAATGCCGGTGCCAAAAACCAGGAAGATGATTGGATAGGGGGGACTTACCCTCCTATTTGCTTCTGCAGCATGGTGGTGGGTGGGACAGGGCAAGGGGTTGGGTTGTTGGGGAGGGAAGCTTTTAAAAGGAGAGCACACCAGACCACTGTTCTCTCGGATTCTCCCCTCCTTCCGGACCTATGGGGGCTGGAATTCCTGGGCCCCTGGACCTTGGTGACTGGGTGGCCATACTGGCCTGGGAGCATTTCCCCAGGGCCTCTCCCTGAGCATTGGAGGGAGGACCTGGAGTGCAGGGAGGTCCAATAAGAGGGGAGGGAAGGAGGCTATGGTGCTAAGCCTGAAAAGACTTGTGCTGGGCAGAAAGCCATGGTCGCTGCCACCTGCTGTGAGCCTGCACCAGTGCAGGCCAGTTGGCTGCAGCCCCAGTGTGGCCTGGGAGGGTCAGGCCCTGCGCCCCTCCCTGAGCCCTTAGGGCCTGACCAGGAGCACTGCAGGTAGTATGAGCAAGGCCAGTAAGAAAGGGGCAGCAGGGCAGGGAGAGGAGATTGAGGCCCACAAGTCTCAGGAGGCAGCCTGGCAACAAGACCCATGCCCCTTCCCCACAGTGATGCTGTGGGAAACTGATGTTGCACTTCCCCCACCTCGGGGGTGGACATCAAGAAATCTACTATATGTTTATACATATGTAAGTAACTGGTAAAATTCCATTTTCATTTCCACCAGTTTCTGTCTCTACAGTTATTGCCTATGGATGGCAGTCTGTGGGACCCCACTGGATGTTCCGTACAATTGATCAATAGAAACTTCCCAAAGTGCAATGCAAAGAAAATAAAGAAAAGCAAAGCAGAACAGAATATCCAGGAACTGTGGAACAATATAAAAAAGTGTAATATATATGCAATTAGAATACTGGAAGAAGAAAGAATGGAGCAGAAGAAATATTCAAAGTTTCTAAAAACTTTCCAAAATTAATAACAGACAAATCACAGATCCAGGAATCTCAAAGAACACTAACCAAGATAAATCTTTAAAAAGCTACACCTAGACATATATTCAATCTGCACATAGTAACAAGGAAAAATTCTGTAAAGAAGTCAAGGATAGAAAGTACCTTATTTATAGAGGAATAGGGAGAAGAAATACAGTGTGAATTTCTTGTCAGAAAACAAATGAGCAACAAGAGAGTGGCATGAAGTATTTTAGTGTTGGGGAAAAACCCCCCCACCAATCTAGAATTCTACATTCAGTGAAATTATCATTCAAAAGTGAAGGAGAAATAAAGAACATCTAAGGGAGAAAAAAACTGAGAAAAATAATGGCAGTAGACATGCCCTGCCAGTAATGTTAAAAGATCTTTGGGTATAATAAATAATATATGATATATATTTACTGTGTATCAGAAGTTTTGGTTTTAATTGAAAAAAAAAAGAAATCTGAGATGGAATAAACAAAGATAAAATAAAATCTTCTCTTTTTCTTATTATTCATTGCCCTAAAATATAACTTTCTTTAAAGCATTAATAGTAACAACGCATTGGGTGATAAAATCATATAGGTAAGTTAAACTAATAAATGCAGAGTCTCAGAGAAAAGGAGGCATAAATTGAGAAGATTCTACTATAAGTTACCTGCGATACATGTGAAACAGTGTTATCTGAAATGAACTAAGAGTAATTTTTTAAAAAAAATTTAGCATAGGACAAGTACTGAAAATTTTTAAAAAGAAATATAAATAATATGCTGACAAAATATATTAAAAGCAATAAATAAAATGCTCAATTAAATCAGAAAAGGCAGCAAATGAGAAGAAAAAAGCAGGAAATTTAACTCATAGAAGTCAGTTATTTAGATGGTAGATATTAATCCGACTATATAAAAATACTTTACATGTGAATGGTCTAAACATGCCAACTGAAAAACAGAGGTTGTCAAGAGTGTGTAGAAAAACTAGACCAACCATATGTTGTCTATAAGAAATTCAATTTAAAGATTCAAAGAGGTTAAATATAAAGAGTTAGAGAAAAATAACTTACAAACATTAATCAAAAGAAAGCTGGAGTAGTATATTAATGACAGATAAAGCAAACTTCAGAACAAGAAAATTATGAGGGATAAAATTTATAAAATGATAAAGGAGTCAATTCATCAAGGAGACATAGTAATCCTTAATGTGTACATACCTAACAACAGAGTATCAAAATTCATGAGGAAAAAAAACTGATTTTTTTCTCTCAGTAATTTATAGATCATTCAGGCAGACTATCATTAAGGATGTAGATAACCTGAAAAATACTATTAATCAGCTTGCTCTGATTGTCAGTTCTGCAACACACCATCCACCAACAGCAGAATATACATTCTTTTCAAGTTTACATAGGTGTCACTAAGATAAACCATAGTCTGGGTCATAAAACACATGTAAATGCATTTAAAATAATATAAATTATACAAAACATGTTCTTAGATCACAATAAAATTATACTGGAAATAAAGAACAGAAAGATAGCTGGAAAATCCCCAAATAATTGTAAATTAAACAATGAACTTGTAAATAAACCATCAGTCAAAGAAGAAGCCTTAACAAAAATTTAAAGTATTATGAATTAAGTAAAAATGAAACTACAACTTATCAAAATTAGTTGGCTGCAGCTAAAGCAGTACATAGAGAAATTTATATAAGAAGAAAGATCTAAAATCAATAATGTAAGTCTCTACCTTAGGAAATGAAAGAAGAGGAAATTAAATTTTAAGTAAGGGAAAGTACTTAATAAATACTAGAATAGAAATCAACAAAATTGGAAATAAGAAAACAGTAGAAAAAAATCAATGAAACCAAAAGCTGATTCTTTGAAAAGATGAAAAAAATTGGTAAGAAAGAGCAGACAAATCTCAATTGAGGGACATTGAAAAAATACTTGACAAGTACTCCTCAAAACTGTCAAAGTGGTCAAAAACAAGGAAAGCATGAGAAATTATCACAGCTAGTGAAGAGCCTAAAAGAGACACAGCAACTAAATCTAATGCATTGCTATCCTGGATGGAATCCTTGAATATACAAAGAACATTAGGTAAAAACTAAGGAAATCTGGGAAAAGTATGGACTGCAGATAATAATGTGTCAATATTGATATATTAATTATGACAAATATACCACACCAATAGGAGACAGTAATAATAGAAGAAACTGTATATATGAGGGGGGACCCCCAAAATCCCAGAATTATCTTCTGGAGGGCAAGCCCCTTATAGTACAAACTACCCCCACTAGGTGACTGTTCTAGGAACCCATCTGTGTCAGTGTGCCAGCTGGTGTTGTGAGAGGCTGGCTTGGCTTCAGTGAATTTTCTTTTTAGACTTGCAGTGCATTTGCCCATTTCATGATGGGTGATTTACAAGTGCACCTGCCCACACTGCGCTGAGTGTGCAGCAGTTTTTGACTCAAAATGGCATGACCCCCATCCCCCACCCTCCCTATTCACCTGATCTCACCCTGAGTGAATTTCTTTGTTTCCCTGGATGAAAAAAAGTCATCAAAGGGAAATGTTTTGCTGATGTGGAAGAGGTGAAATAAAAAACCCTAGAAGCACTAAGGCATCAAAATCAATGAGTTCCAAAACTGTTTTGAGAAGTGGAAAAAAAGTCTTGATTGATGTGCTGCATTAAATGGAGAGTACTTTGAAGGTGACTGAAGTTTAAATATGTAAGAATAAATACACAATTTTTGATAAACAAATTCTGGATTTTGGGAGGTCCTCCCTCATAGTATATGTATATGGAACATCTCTCTACCTTTCCCACAATTTTTCGGTAGATCTAAAACTCTTATAAAATAAAAACATTAAAGAAATACAATACCAGGCCCTGGTCAGGTAGCTCAATTAGTTAGAGTGACATTCTAATATGACAAGGTTGTGGGTTCAAATCCTGATCAGGGCACATACAAGAATCAACCAATAAATGCATAAATAAGTAGAAGAATGAATCAATGTTTCTCTGTCTTTCTCTCTCTCTCTCTCAAATCAATTAACAAAGGAAATAGAAGGAAGGTGGTGGCACAGTAAGAGGGAGCAGATTCCACTTCCCCCTACACATGAGAGAAAAACCTGGCTGATCTTTGGAGGATCAGAGCAAACAGCCATCAGAAACACAACATATTTTAAAACAGGAGATCGAAAATAGTAGCGGACATTGAAAAAAACAGACGGTAAGGAGAGTACTTCAGAACAGTAAGAGCCCAGGGATCAACAGGATGACCAGGGCGGCTGAGGCCCCAGGCCCGATGCTTGCCAGGCTTGCCAGAGGACTCTAGGGAGGGAGCTTGGTCAACTGCTCCCTCCCCAGCCAAACAAGGTTTCAGCAGCACCGGGATAAATCTGGTAGCTTGAAATCTCACAGAGAGGAGTTAAGGTCTCAGTGGCAAACACGCTGGGGTTGTGAACACCCACGCATAGCCCTGGGAGGACTGCATGCTGGAGCTTGCATGACCGAGGGGCCCGAGCACCATCAGAAACAGCTGCACGACGATTAACGCCTGAGCGTGACCACAGATGGCTGTGAGACTATAGGCGCCTGCACATGACCAGGGTAGGCACACGCCTCGTAGGAGACCTGAGGTCACCCCCATAAACACAGGAAAGTGCATGTTCCCCAGGAGGCTCAGAACATACACCTGAGGTCCTGTGTGGAGAGCTGCTGGGCTAGCTCTGAGGAGAGTGCACAGCTAGCCCTGGGGAGAGTAGCCCAAAGATAACTGAGTGCTGAACAGGGAGAAAAGTGATACAGTCACCTCTTGCAGCCAGCAAGACCAGAAAACACGGCTTGCCAAGTCTGAAAACAGCAAGAGGTTTTTGTTTTGTTTTTTTTTTAAAATAATTTCTGTCTTATTTTTTTATTATTTTTATCTTTTTTACCGCTCAACTCCTTTTGCTTCTCATTACTTTCTCTTATATTACTCCTCCTTCCTTTCATTCCAATTTTATCTCTTCCTCTTTTTTAATTTTCTTTCTTCTTTTTTCATTTTTTCTTCCTCTTTTCTCTTTTTAAATACCCACAAGTGAGACAAAAAAGAAGAAAAGAGAGGAAAAAAGCCAAACCTGGAACTATGAAAAAACCAGAGTTAGTCCCAAAGAGGGGGACCAACTACCATTCAACAGCTGAGAAAGTGGAAGCTGTGAACACCAGGATAACTGAAAGAGACTGCACCACTGAATCTCACAGGTATTCTACCACAGAAGTTCACACCATAAACCCAGGGAGCCAGAAAAAATCAATTTAAGAAGCTGAGGCTAACAAGAAGTGTCTCATAAACAATGGGAAGACAAAGAAACAATCCCCAAATGAAAGGAAAGGAGGAAGCCCCAGAAAGAATGCTAAATAAAATGGAGGCAACTCAACTATCATATTTTGCATTCAAAGCAATGGTTGTCAGGAAGCTCCATGGGCTCTCATTGACCTACCAGAAACTACAGGGAGGCCACAATGAACTCACTGCAAACTATATCAACATGGAAAAAGAAATTGAAACTATCAACAAGGGCCAAGAGGAAATGAAAAATACAATTTCTGGACTGAAGAACACAGTGGAAGGAATGAAAAGCAGAATTGATGAAGCAGAAGATCGGATCAGTGAGTTGGAGGACCAAGTAGAAAAAGAAATCCAGAAAGAGCAAGAAAAGGAAAAGAGGCTCAGAAAGCATGAAAAGGAATTAAGAGAAATGCAAGACAATATGAAATGTAATAATATCTGTATAACAGGGATAATAGAAGGAGAAAAAGAAGAGCAAGGAATAGAAAACCTATTTGAAAAAGTAATGATGGAAAATTTCCCTAATTTGATGAGAGAAAAAGTCACACAAATCCAGGAAACACAGAGAGTCCCAATCAAGAGGAACCCAAAGAGGCCCACTTCAAGACACATCATAATTAAAATGACAAAATTCCAAGACAAAGAGAGAATCTTAAAGGCAGCAAGGGAGAAAAAGGAAGTAACATACAAGGGAGCCCCGATTAGGTTAGCAGCTGACTTCTCAATGGAAACACTCCGAGCCAGAAGAGAATGGCAAGAAATATTCCAAGGAATGAGAACCAGAGGCCTGCAACCAAGACTACTTTACCCAGCAAGGCTTTCAATCAAGATAGAAGGCCAAATAAGGAACTTCCCAGACAAAAGAAGTCTAAAAGAATACACCTCTACCAAACCAGCTCTGCAAGAGATACTAAAGGGCCTGCTTTAAGGAAGGAAAGGAGAAAGAGAGGGAGAGGAACACAGGTACAAAAATGGCAATGAATAACTACCTATCAATAATAACTTAAATGAAAATGGATTAAATGCTCCAATCAAAAGGCATAGAATAGCTGAATGGATAAGAAAGCATGACCCACACATATGCTGCCTACAGGAGACACACCTCAGGAAAAAAGACATACACAGACTCAAAGTGAAGGGCTAGAAACAAATTTTACAAGCAAATAGACGAGAAAGAAAACCCAAAGTAGCAATACTCATATCAGACAAAATAGACTTCAAAAGAAGAGCCATAAAGAGAGGCCCAGAATGTCACTTCATAATACTCAAGGAAGAATCCACCAAGAAGACATGAACATTGTAAATATATATGCACCCAACATAGGAGCACCTAAATGCATCAAGAAAATCTTAGAGGACTTCAAGAAAGATTTTGACAGCAACACAATCATAGTAGGGGATTTTAACACCCCACTGTCAAAAGTGCACAGATCTTCCAAACAAAATGTCAACAAAGATATTGTGGCATTGAACAACACTCTAGATGAAATGGACTTAACTGATATATATAGAGCCTTTCATCTGAAAGAAACTAAATACATA
This sequence comes from Anoura caudifer, assembly GCA_004027475.1. NCBI lineage: Eukaryota > Metazoa > Chordata > Mammalia > Chiroptera > Phyllostomidae > Anoura > Anoura caudifer. The sequence goes on along the minus strand of PVKU01003900.1, from coordinate 84,018 downwards.
TTATTTTAAAATGCTCATGGAACATTATCAAAGATAGACCACATGATAGGACACAAAGCTAGTCTCAACAAATTCAAGAAAACTGAAATCATACCAAGCATTTTCTCCAACCACAAGGGACTGAAACTAGAAACCAACCCCAAAGGGAAAAACCCAAAATACTCAAAATCATGGAGATTGAATAGCATGCTATTAAACAATGAGTGGGTCAAGAATGAAATTAGGGAGGAAATCAATAACTTTCTGGAAACAAACGAAAATGAACTCACAATGACCCAAAACTCATGGGACACAGAAAAGGCAGTCCGCAGAGGGAAGTTCATAGCAACACACACCTACCTAAAAAAGATAGAAGCATCTAAAACAAACAACTTAACCCTACCTGTACAAGAACTCTAGGAACAACAACAAAGACAGCCCAGAGCAAGTAGAAGGAAGGAAATAACCAAGATCAGAGCAGAATTAAATGACATAGAGACTAAAAGCACAATTCTAAGGATCAATGAATCCAGAAGCTGATTCTTTGAAAAGATAAACAAAATTGACAAGCCTTTAAGCAGGCTCATGAAGAAAAAGAGAGGGCCCAAATAAACACAATCAGAAATGAAAGAGGAGAGATTACAACTGACACCACAGAAATAAAAAGGATTGTAAGAACTTACTGTGAAGCACTGTATGCCAAGAAATTTGAAAACCTAGGTGAAATGGACAAGTTTCTAGAAAAATATAATATCCCAAAACTCAATGAAAAAGAAGCAGAAAGCCTGAACAGACCAATAACAGCAGATGAAATTGAAGCAGTAACCAAAAATCTCCCGACACACAAAAGCCCTGGACCAGATGGTTTCACAGGAGAATTCTATGAAGTATTTAAGGAAGAGCTAACCCCTGTCCTTCACAAACTTTTCGAAAAAATCCAAAATGATGGAAGACTCCCAAAGTCTTTTTATGAAACCAGCATCATCCTAATCCCAAAACCAAATAAAGACACAACAAAGAAGGAAAACTTCAGGCCCATATCGCAGATGAACATAGATGCTAAAATCCTCAACAAAATATTGGCAAACTGCATCCAACAATACATGAAAAAGATCACACAACATGACCAAGTGGGATTCATCCCAGAGATGCAAGGATGTTTCAACATTCACAAATCAGTAAATGTAACACATCACATAAACAAAAGCAAAGACAAAAATCACATGATCATATCAATAGATGCAGAAAAAGCATTTGATAAGGTACAGCACCCATTTATGATAAAAACACTTAGCAAAGTGGGAATAGAGGGAGCATTCCTCAGCATAATAAAGGCTATATATGCGAGACCTGTAGCCAACATCACACTCAAAGTGGAAAAAGTAAAATCTTTTCCACTAAGATCAGGCACAAGACAAGGTTGTCCACTTTTACCACCTGTATTCAATATAGTATTGGAACTATTAGCCACAGAGATTACACAAGAAAATAAATAAAAGGCATCCAAATAGGAAAAGAGGAAACAAAACTATCATTGTTTGCAGATGACATGATAGTGTACATAGAAAATCCTATAGACTTGGCCAAAAAGCTGCTCAACCTAGTCAATGAATTTGGCCAAACAGCAGGATACAAAATCAATATCCAGAAATCAAAGGCATTTTGTATACCAACAATGAAAGAGCAGAAGCAGAAATCAAGAAAAAAGTCCCATTCGATATAGCAAAAAGAAAAATGAAATACCTAGGAACAAACCTAACCAAGGAGGTAAAAGACCTGTATGCAGAAAACTACACAACACTGAAGAAAGAAATCAAGGAAGACACAAATGGAAACATATACCATGTTCATGGATCAGAAGAACCAACATCATCAAAATATCCATACTACCCAAAGCAATTTACAAATTCAATGCAATACCTACTAAAGTACCAATGGCATATTTCACGGACATAGAACAATCACTTCAAAAATTTATATGGAGCCATAAACGACCTCGAATAGCTGCAGCAATTTTGAGAAAGAAGAGCCAGGTAGGAGGGATCACAATACCTGACACCAAACTGTATTACAAAGCCACTATAATCAAAACAGCCTGGTACTGGCATAAAAACAGGCATATGGACCAGTGTAATAGAAAAGAGAGCCCATAAATAAACCCAAGTCTCTCTAAGGTCAAGTAATATTTGACAAAGGGGACAGCAACATAAAATGGAGTAAAACTAGCCTCTTCAACAATTGGTATTGTGAGAACTGGACAGCTACGTGCAAAAAAATGAAACTCGAGCACAAGCTTACAACATACACAAAAAAATACAAGGTGGATAAAAGATTTAAATAGAAGCTGTGACACCATTAAATTACTAGAGGAGAACATAGGCAGGAAAATCTCAGATAATTCACACAGTATCATTTCTACTGATATGTCCCTCAGAGCAAGGGACATAAAGGAAAGAATAAACAAATGGGATCTCATCAAAATAAAAAAGGTTCTGCGTGGCTGAAGAAAACAGTTTTAAAATAAAAAGAGAACCAACTGTACGGTAGAATATATTTGCCAATGATACCTCAGATAAGGGTTTAAGCTCCAAAACATATAAAGAACTTGCAGGCTCCACTCTAAGAAGACAAGCAACCCAATTAAAAAATGGGCAAAGGACTTGAACAGACACTTCTCCAAGGAGGACATACAGAGGATCCAGAGAAACATGAAAAGATGTTCAATATCGCTAGCTATCCAAGAGATGCAAATTAAAACCACAATGAGATACCACTTCACACCAGTCAGAATGGCCATCATAAACAAGGAAGCAAACAACAAGTGTTGGAGAGGTTGTGGAGAAAAGGGAACTGTTGGTGGGATTGCAGACTGGTACAACCACTATGGAAAACAGTATGAAATTTTCTAAGAAAACTAAAAATGGATCTACCTTTTGACCCAGCAATTCCACTGCTGGGATTATATCCTAAGAACCCTGAAACACCTATCCAAAAGAACCTATGTGCCCCTATGTTCACAGCAACACAATTTACAGTAGCCAAGTTTTGGAAGCAACCTAGGTGCCCCTCAGTAAATGAATGGATCAAGAAACTATGGTACATTTACACAATGGAATTCTATGCAGCAGAAAGAAAGAAGGAGCTCCTACCATTCACGACAGCATGGATGGAACTGGAGAGCATTATGCTAAGCAAAATAAGCCAGGGAGTGAAAGACAAATACCATATGATCTCACCTTTAACAGGAACATAATCAACAAAACAAACAAACAAGCATAATATAACTGAAGACACTGAAACTGAGAACAGACTGGCAATCAGCAAAGGGGAGAGGGGAGGGAATTTCAGGGGAAAAAGGGAAGGGTTTAGGACAACAAGTATAAAAGACACGTGGACAAAAACTAGGGTTTGTGGAAATGGGAGGAAGGTGCGGAGAGCTGGGGCGGTGGGCTGGGTTGTGAGTAAAAGACAGAAAACTGTACAAGAACAGCAATAAAAAAAAAGAAACACAAAAGTAAAAATGTATTATTGGATGTCCAGGTGTTATATTTACAGAAAAATGTTTTTATTTCAACTTTTGACTTAACATATATCATGGTCATTGACAGTTGTGTTTATTGTGTTATCAAAATACCCCACATCAGTGTGACTTAGACGCTTACCCATTTTAAAGTACTTTTGCTTTAAAATGAGGTATGGTGTATATTCAAATTGTGAATGAAATGAAGGAAGCTTTAAAATTCTAAATGACATTAATTCTACATACTCAATGAATAATCCCTCTCTAAAACCCCCCAAATATTTAGAAAACACAGGAACAAAAAAACATTTTATGTTAATAATATAGTTCACGGGAGTTGACAAAAAGAATCAACTGAAGACATAAAACTTCAATGTGCCTTACTCTCATATCCCAGTCACAACAAAGGAATGCAAGTAATAAACCAAATCAATCTAAAGAGCTGTAAAATAATTGCAAGGCAAGATGGATGAGGTGATGAAACTGCTTCACAGAATAATCTCTCAAAGGGCAAATGAAAATCCCTCACTGGACCTTGTGCTTGAGACTAAGCTTTGCCTGCACTTCATAATATCCTACTTGGTATTTAATCACTGTGGTCAACAGGGATTTGTGGGCTAAGCTTACAGATCAAGAGGTGAAATGCAAAGGCAAGTCTATAAAAGGCAGAGATGGATAGTATAAAAATGTTAAACATTTTAACTTAATTGTTTTTCATATTTCTCATGGCCCAGGGAAAGAATGGCTAATTAATTCTCAAGACCAATACTTAGAATGCCAGTTCTATATCTGAACCATCTTGCTTCATTAAGAGAATATTTTCAGACAAATATGCATTAGAGTTTTAATTACAGGTTCAGTCATTTATTTAATTTTTTCAATAAATAAAAAATGCTAAATCTGTATAGAGAGCGCCATAATGTCTCAAAACATTGACAAATATAGAAAATACTATCAAGAACACGTTTAATCTTTAAAATATTAATAAAATAGTGTTACCTGAGTTTCCAGACTTTAGGACCACTCTCAAGATTGATATGGTACATGCTTCCACATGCATTACTAGTTGGGGGAGGTGAGAAAATTGAAAAGCAATGTGTATTTAATTATTCCATTTATGTAATACTCATATGCATATTTGCATCCATTTAGAGTAAACTTATAATAAGGTTATGTGGTGGTGGGGCGAGGGAAGGGACTGAATATAAGTCAAAAGAGAAGTTTGTTATGACTGTATGTTTAGAATGCTTACTGATCAGTGAGAATTTTAACTGATCACCAACAAATCACTTGCAAACCACTCCACCCCTCATTCTGATGCCGCCAGTCATTGCAGGAACATGGATGGAAAGAGCTGTTATCAGTGTTAATCATCCTTCTGGCAGGAAGTGTGAAATATAGGACAAATCACCACCTCCCTGTGCTCCAGGCTCCCCATCCATAAAACAACAATCAACAATTTCTAAGGTTCTTTCCTACTAACCATTTCAATTATTTATCAAATGATTAGACATATAAAGTCAGATATATATAAACCCAGGGGGCCTATGCTGGCATTTACAACTTTTCACTTCATGATTATGTAACAGGGTGCAGCCAAGAGGGGGGTCCCAAAAGGGAGTTGGAATGGGGCCCAGAACTCACGGTGTCCAGGAAATATTAGAGGGACATATAAGATGTCCTCACCCCTTTCCCCTCAGGTGTGAGTTGGGGGAAGGGACAAATGGAGCAGGGCCATTGAGTTGTTTTGCATAGCAATGGTTTTGCAGATAACCTCCAGAATGGTCATTTAACATATCTATAACCTTTAACTGGTTTCATAGATACGTTAAACAGCTGTGGCCATGCTCTGAGCCAGGGGGGATGGACAGGACTTCCCCCAGGACGTGACTGGGGGAGGAACCCTAAGTTAAAGCACCTGTGTGGGAGCTTGGAGAAGATTGGCTCCAGAAAATGGGACACACCTACCCAGACTCATGATGGCATCCCAATAACCTTGGAAACATACAGGAATGCTGGCAGGTGTAACCGATTGTAGGAGGAGTCGGAAATGGGGCTGCAGAGGAGGATTGGCGTGGGGATTTAAACCCAGGCGTGGCAGCCATTTAGGGAGATCCATGCGGTTTCACCAGAGAGCAGGACTCACAGCTCTATGAGGGAGAATCCACATGCTTTCCCAAGAGTTAGGACCCTCATAACCCTGTGAGGGAAAATCACCATGTGGCTTTAGCAGAGAATTGCCACGTGGCTTTGCCACAGTGGGGACCCCTTCCCCACAGCTTTGGTAGAGGAGGGACCATGCGGCTTTGGGGTGCTTCCTTTGGCTGCGTGGCCTGGGAGCAAGAGAGACTGCCTGGAAGAAGGGTGAGAGAACTCTTGCCAGTAGGCCATGAGAAGGTGCCACATGGCTTCAGATTAAACAGAGATCCTGCCTGGAAGACGACACAGCTGACGGTGTCAAGAGCCTGGATCCCAGATGTGTGCTTCTCTTCCTTGCAATTACGGTACCCTGACTTAGGGCAGAGGGAGATAGGAAGCACTGTGGGCGTCTGTGGGTATCCTAAAGGACTTTGATATTTTAATGGAGACGTTAGGTTGCTACTTTAACTCTGTATAGCATTTAATAAACATTTCCTTTCCTTTTCACAAATCTCTGACTTTGAGAGACATCTTTCCATAAGGCGGCGGACAATAACGGACCTTTCTGTTGCTCGGTAACAGTTTTTGGGGGCTCGTCCAGGATCTTAATTGCCTGTGGAAGACTGACCCCTCAGGTTCGAGAAAGTGAGACTTTGGAAGTGTTTTGCCAGTCTCGAGAACCTTCTGTTTGCTCTGTAACAATTATAGGAAGTGATACACTGTTTCAAAGGATATGGACAGAACTACCTTAAAAATGTATCTACATGAGTCTCTACATCGTAGAAAGTAAATCTTTTGGAACAGAATTGTCTCAAGTATTTAAGTCTGGCTGGAGATGAATCCTCTGATGGGAAAGTGTGTGGGTTTTCTCTGACAGTCCGGTAGTTGTTCTGGACACATGTATTGTTAGTTTCCCCAACTAAAATCTAGCCTGTGATTCACATGTAATCTCTATGAGAGTTGATGAGCACACACAAATTGATTACTTCCTTAATCAATCAAGGAATTTTATCAAAGAAGTAATTAATCAAAAAGACAATCCAAGGACCCTGAATGGGAGCTGATGGTGGTCACTCACCCCCGGAAGAGAGAGGGCCCTATAGAGCCACAGTCCAGCTGTGAGTCCTGAGAAGCTCCAGGCAGGAGTGTCCAGATGTTGTAGCCCTAGAGTTTACATGAAACCATAGTTTTTCAACCTAATCAGGCTTAACCAATTTTCTCCCTTCTCTTTTGTTAATACCTAACTAGCTGCCTACACTAACATCATTACTCCAAAAGATCTCTTGGGCAATAAAAAAAGAATGATGCTGCAGACAAACCACTAAAAGCATACCTAAAGAAGGGAGATGAAAATGAGAAACCCAACTTAAGGATTTTCTGTGGGCTTTGTTTATCTAGTGGTTTGAGAGCTACCTCTGCCAAGGGGCCAGCATCTTTGTCTAGCACCAGCTATTTCCTGTGTAACAGTGCCCTTCCCCTGGCTGTTGTCCAATTTTGGAACCTGACCTACTACTAAGCAGCTCTTCACTGCACCCTACTCTAGAAGCCAAGCTCTGCTCCTACTGAACAAATAGTGCAGAATTACCTGATGTCCCCCTAATAGTATTCCAACTCCCTGCAGCCCTGGCCCTATCCATGGAATCCTTCTGATAGCAACAGCCCCTTCTATCAGCCTATTTACTACACTCAAGGTGTTTTCCAAATGGGCTGGTTAGTAGGATATGGTTTGCCATAGAATGTACTGGTTTGGGGGATACAACTCTAAACTTAGACTGGGGTGATCTGAAACTACCCTAATAATTGCATTAGGACTTTAACAGACTATTTTACTTGAAACTGAATATATGTACCTATAAGTAAGAAGGGCTAATTGGTTAAAATCAAAATCTCTTCCATGAATGAAGAAAGACTACTGTATAAGCAAACAATTAAATAAGCTCAATTTCTAAAAACTCTGGAGTCCTTCTAGGAGGTTCTTTGGCAGACATTTTTCAATTTTAAAACAAAAAATAAATCAGCATCCTTCCCTTGCTTTTGTCTGTACTTTCCCCACTGTTTTTCAGTGTGCCTAATGGCACCTCTACAAGTGTTCAGGCATGTCCAGTCAGGTGGTGTGTAGCAAGGACTCCCAAATTTAGATACTGACCAAAAGGAAAAAAAATTTCTGCCTACTGAAACTATAGAGGTTATTGAAAAGGTCAGTGGAGAAAGGGGTTATTGAGTGAAGAATAGTGAAACTTTTGGACAGAGACTTTCAGGGTCCTTTTGAAAATTAGCTGTAATCCTGTATTTGAAAGCACCTATCACATCTTAGGTTCTTCAGAAAGTTGAAATGCAACATGAATTTGCACTTTGCAGAAACTCCTCCAAGAAATAAAGAAGGTTGATGTCATAACAAATTATGTAATAGTTGCACTTTATTGAATACATACCATTTAATAGTTTATTGGAGAGACAGCAAATGCTCATCCATATCTTCTTTCATCCCTTGCTAGTTCCTGGAAATACTATATTACCAAGTGCACTCACAGCTAGAAAGGATCATGTGGCTAGCTCCTGATACTGAAATACAAGTAAAGCAATGTTTTCTAGTTCCAGGCTAACATATTTCAGAATCATTTTGACACTTCCATGCCTTTGTCTTTTATTCAGCAACAAACATGGAGAACTTGTGAGATTGTGGAACTACAAGATGGAAGCAGCTTGGATCTCTACTTCAACTAATAGCAGAGTCCTTGCTAATCCCCATCTACTTTTATGTGCAGAATGCATAAATGTTTGTTGTATTTAGCCATTCAGATTTCAGATTTTGTCTGTTTTATCAGGTGGAGAAAGTGTATTTTACTCATACACAATTAATATTCTTATTGTTCAACTTATTGAAATATTTTAATTACAAAAGTAGTAGTTGAAAGATTCTTGTTGCAAAAAAGGTCAATAATATAGAAAAATCACAATTCCACCCTTTACAAGGTTACTACAAAATTCAGGCCCTTTTCAGAATTAACCACAATTAACAATCTGGTTTGTAAAAGCTGATTCTAGGCTTTTTCATACATAAATATATTGAATAGACCCATATTGTAATATATGGGTAGTGATGTACATATTCTCCCACTTGCTCTTTCCAATTAATAAACTAAATGATTAACTAATAAAATGAATGATCTTTCCATAACAGAACAAATAGATCTACCTCACATGTTACTACTACCTAGAATCTCAGTGAGTGTGTGCCATAATTTAACCATTCATCCACTGGTACACACATAGTTACTTCCCACTTTATGCTATGATCAATAAAGATTTTTGAACATGAATTCTTTGGAAAATGTACATGTTTTCTTGAAGGTATAGCAGAGTAAAGAATTTTATAGGAGAAAATGTAATTATTTTAATTTTTTATAAATATTGCTAAAATTTCATTCCAAAAATGTTACACCAATTTATATTCTCACCAATTATTATATGTAAATACTCTAAATTCACACATTTATTTTGTTAACTTTTAAAATTTTGGTCAAATTTAAGGGTAAAATTATTGTTACAGCGTTATTTTAATTTACATATCCCTATTTTCTAAATAACTTAAACAGAAAATTAACTTGGCTAGCCTATAGTTCCTATTTATTCAAACATCAATGCACACATGTTGCTAAGGTATTTACGATGGTTAATTTTACAGTTTTAATTTTATGTGCCAATTTGGTTGAGCCATGGTTCCCAGATATGTGGTCAAACTTTATTTTGGATATCTCTGTGAGGGTGTTTTTGGATGAGATTAAAATTTAAATGGATAGATTTGAAGTAAAGCGTATTGCCCTCCATAATGTGTATGAGCCTTACCCAATCATTTGAAAGTCTGAATAGAAGAAAAATCTGACCTCCCCTGAGCAAGAGAAAATTATGCCACCAGACAGCCTTTGGACTGGAACTGAAACACCAGCTCCTCCCTTGGTGTTGAGTCTGCCAATCCACCCTGAAAATTTTGTTCTTGCCAGTTTCCATAATCACCAGAGTCAATAGTGATTTTCCTTGAAATTAAACTCATTTTCTCTCTCCAAATTTTATATTTATATATATAAATATATATATAAATATATATTTATATATAAATATATATATATCCCTTACTATACAGAACTTTATAGAAATAATTAAGCCCCTATTCAGTTGACTTACATGAGGGAGATTATCCTGGATAATCTGGGTGGGTCGGATTCATTCAGTTCAAAGACCATAAAACCAGGTCTGCAGGGACACATGGCTGACAAACATTTGAAATTAATCAATATAATCTATCATGTTAGCAGACCAAAGAAGAAAATAGCATGATCATATCAATTGATGCAGGAAAAGCATTTGACAAAATAAAACACCCCTCCTAATAAAAATTGTCAGAAAAATAGGAATAGAGTGGAACTTCTTCAATTTGATATACAGCATCTATAAAAAATCTATAGCTAACATACCCAATGATGAAAGGCTTAACGCTTTCCCTCTAATATGGAGAACAAGACAGGAAAACCTGCTCTCAACACTTTTGTTCAACATAGTGCTGACAGTCCCAGCCAATGAAACAAGAAAAGAAAATGCAATAAAAGGCATATAGACCAGAAAGGAAAAATAAAACCATCCCTGTTTGTAGATGACATGATTATCTACATATAAAATCCCAGGGAATCTACAAAACAGTAAAATATCTCTTTGAGCTAAGAACTAAGTTCAGCAAGGTCACAAGACACAGGCATATATAAAGCAATTGCATTTCTATATAGTACCAATTAACACATGGACACTAATATTAAAAATGAAATGTCCTTTACAATTGCTTAAAAATGAACTACTTAGATGTGGTTTTAACAAAACATGTATAGGATGAATGCTTAAAACTACTGATGATGAAACAAAGAAATCAGAGAACCTATAGGTAAATAGAGAGACATACAGTGTTCCTGAATGGAAGAGTCAACGTAGCAAAGATGCCAATCCTCCCCTAATTGATATATAGATTTACTGTAATTTCTATACAAATCCAACCAAGTTTATTCTAAAAGTTATATGGAAAGGTACAGGAATTAGGAAAACTAAAACAATTTTGAACAAAAGAACAACAGGGGAGGAATCAGGTTTTCAGATTTTAAGACATTATATAGCCACAGTAATCAAGGTTGTGTGGTATTGGCAGAGGGATAGACATATAGTTCAATGGAATAGAATAGAGAAACAAGAAATACACCCAAATTATTGTGCCCCACTTATTTTTGTCAATTACAAAATCAACTCAGTGTAGGAAATACAGTCTTTTCAACAAATAATTCTGGAGTATTTGAACATACGTGGGCAAAGAAATTAGTCTTGGCTTAAGTCTAAAATCATATACAAAAATTAACTCAAAATAGATTATGGACTTAAATGTGAAATATTAAACCATAAAACATTTAGAAAAGAAAGGAGAAAAGTTTCAGGATCTAGGATTATACCAGGAGTTTTTAGACTTGACCCATAAAGCATGGTCCACAAAAGAAAAACAAATCATGAATTGGATTACACCAAAATTAAAATCTTTTGTACTATAAAAGATCCTGTTAAGAAGATAAAAAAACAATCTACCTACTGTAAGAAAATATTTTCAAACAATGTTTGTGAGAAAAACAGTACTTATCTACAATATATTTTTTAAAAACTCTCAAAACACAACAACAGAAGAAAAATCTAATTAGAATATGGGCCAAAGGCATGAACAGACATTTCACTGAAGAGGATATGCAGATGTCAAATAAGCACATGAAAAGATGTTCAATATCATTAGCCATCAGAGAAATGAAAATTAAAATCACCATGAAGTATCACTACACATTTACTGGAATAACTAAAATTAAAAAAAAAATACTGAACAAATGCTGGTGAGGATGCAGAGAAACTGAATCACTCATACATTCTAGTGGGGATGTAAATGGTAAAGCTGTTTATTGTAAAACAAAATAGACACCTATCATACAATCTAGCAATTTCACTTTTGAGCATTTTTTCCTGAGAAATGGAAATGTATGTTCTCACAAAAACTTCTACCTTGTAATTTATAGGAACTTTATTTATAATAAGCCAAAACTGAAAAGAACTCTGATGAAGTATTAAACCAACTGTGGTACATTTATTCTATAAGCAATAAATAGGAATTAACTACTGATACATGTAACAACCTCAGTGAATCAGGGAATTATGCGGAGTATGATTCCATTTATATAAATCTTTAAATGATAAAGTTATAGAGATGGAAAACAGGTTAGTGGTGGTGGTATGGAATGGGTAGGGTTGGGAGGGGGCTGGTTGTGGCTGTAAAAGGACAAGTGAGGGATCTTTGTGGTGATGAAAATGTTCCAGGCCTTGATTGTATCAATGTCAATATCCTGGTTGTATTTCCTTACTGTGCATTTGCAAGATGTTGTTTTTCAGGGATACTGGGTAAAGGGTACATAGTATGTCTCTGTATTATTTCTGCTTTTCTGGTTAAGCCCTGACTGAGAAACTGAGGAAAAACATTGAATAAACAAAACAAACAAGGCACTCAATTAAAGCTGTGTGTGTGAGGATGGGGAGGAGACAGATTTGAGAGTTTTAGGTAGTCAGTAACTGCTGAAGTAGTGTGTATAGAGGGGTAGTCTATAATGAAATTGTTGGCTGGCTTCAACTAAAGCTGTTCCTCTTAGCTGAGGTGGAGAATAGAGGAGGATGGAGAGTTGGTGGCAATTTCAGTTAGCGGTAGAGAGGAGGAAAGGTGTGGTACCTGAGATCAGTGTGGACCACTTAAGGGTCTGCTGGCTGCCCAAGTGATGTGCGGTAAAAAACATGGGTCCACTTACCAGGAGAGGAGCCTGGGGTGCAGGTTAGGTTTGGCTGCATTAATAGAGATCACTTAAGGCCATAAGTTTGGGTAAAATCAAGTGTTGTCTACATCGTATAGGATGTCATCCTCTCTCTAGAAAACACATTTGGAAAACAAAATGACGCAAAGCTTAATAAATCCAGGGGAGAGGTTAAAAGGGGAAAGTACTCATTCAGAAATTTACCAGAGGAAGTTTTTTCCTGTGTTAAGCATACGCTTGTGCCTTTGCCTAATATTGCCTATGTCTGTGTATTTGTGGCTTATATACATATATGGTTGTATAACATGATTTTTCAGTCTCAAATCTGCTATTTCAGATCTCTTTTAGGGCTCTACCCTTGATAGCCTTTGTCCAGGGCTAAGATCACAAATGCTACTAATACCCAGACCCTTCTCTGCTGTAATTACTGTTTGTTTTAGGCAGCTGGTAGCTCCCCAGTAACTCAAGTTCTCACCACACGTAGAGCAAGGGGCTGAAGGCAATATTGAGCACACGTCTCTAGAGGCCAGGGCTCTATGTGCAATCTGTATTGAACTGCCAGACACTGGTTGTGAAAACTTAATCTTTCATTTCAGCTGAAGCCTTCCCCAGAAATCCAATGCATGAACATAAGGAAGGCCAAGCAGTCTGTGTAAACTGGGGATCACAAGTTCAGAGTCCTGTCTACTCAGTCCCTTCTTCCCCAAGGGGCAGTGGACCCTGGTAACCACCGAACTCTAGTATACCCCTGAATACTGCTCAGACATGGACTTCATCTAGGATTGCCAGCCATGCTGAACACACAGGACATATCCTCCACGTGGTTTTGTCCTGCATTCTCTATCTTGGCACATGGTTAGGATACCCTCAATGTCCTGTATTCAGTTCTTTTCAATAAGTTACACAAATTCAGCAGTTAGAGCTATTTTTCAGCCATAGTGATTAGTGATTAAAACACTTACATGGAAAATTATACTTCCACAATCAAAGATTTTGTCTCTCCAGAGGTTTGGCTGAGGGAAGATCAAAGTGTTGGGGGGATTTAAATCCAAGAAAGGAAATATTCAAGAAAGAATAATTTTGGCTATAGTCTCAAGTCATGAACAATTTGTTACCATTAATTTCATGTAACTTCCAATAAGTATAATGAGAGAGTCAATCACTGCCTCTCTCTAGTAACTAAGCTTTTGAAAGTAGCAAATCAATGACAGCTCCAGGTTTCTGGAATCAACCAATCAGTTATTCCTCACCCTTGTACTCTGCTCCTTAAAGTCAGCCAATTGGTGACAGCCTCTCACTTTCAGGCAACATCCAATCAGCTAGTTCTTCTGTCCAGGGGCCATGCTTCTGAAAGTCAGCAAGTCTATAACAGCCTTATTGTAATAACTGCAGGAACACAGCTGAAAGTCTGGTGATCCCTAACTCTCTGCTTCCAAACACCCACCCATCCTTGAATCCCCAAAACCCCTAACCAAAATCTTATAAAAGATCAGCTCCAGTTATGTTTGGGAAGAATGTGTCTTATAGATACACTCATCCTCTCAAGCCAATGAGAAGTTCTCCTTTTTGCATCAAATCTGGATTTCAAGTTATTCTTAGTTCACAATTTCACAACCCTTTCAACCATTCAACGAACGCTATTTACAGATATGTTCAGGCTTGTGAGTATCAGGCATACTGACTGACGTCGTCATGAGATTTTCAAATTCAGTTTTTTTCAAATCCTGTTATGGTTGCTTTCATCTAGTTTTGCATATATTTGAACCCCAAAATGCCCAAGCATAAGTTTAAATGTTGTGATAAATTTTAGAATGGTGGACATTTATTAAATGAGGAACAAGCCCATTCAAAGCTTTTTGTGCAACGTGCAATGCTTCATTCAATACAGAAAAAAAGGTGGTAATCCAGATATAAACCAGCATATACTAACAGCTGAGCATGAGCGCTGTATGATTTCCTCAACGAGTACCAAAGACAGTGGAAAAAATAGCTTTTTATTGAGAAATACACATAAAAAGAAGATATAGTCACAGTGGAGGTTGTAATGCCCTTCTACACTATGTATGAAAGTCATCAGTCTTCTAGCTCACAGTGGAGGTTGTAATGCCCTTCTACACTATGTATGAAAGTCATCAGTCTTCTAGCTCAAATGACTGTTTGAATATACTACTATCAAAAGTATTTTCTAATTCCAAAATTGCAAGTGAATTTCAAAGTGCTTGCATAAAAATGTAATGGTCCCCTTTGTTATTACAGAGATTATCAAAGATCAAAATGATAAATCAAAATCATTTATGCTAAAACATCTAAATGTTTTTATGGCATGGCCTTAGAAGCAAGCGGTAGCAATGCAGGAAAACATTTTTCCTTTGCTTGTGTAATAATTTTCTTATGAAAAAGGTTTGCTATTGTCAGTAAAATCCCTTCAGATGAAACTGCAGAAACAAAGATTTTTCAGAGACTTTTTGATTTAGCAGTGAGTAAGAAAAATGTACTGTTCTTTGTAGTTTGGATATTTGTATAAAGGTGAAAAGTTTATTCAAAGTTGAAGAACATGAATGATTCTATTGAAAATGTTGGCCATACTCATATTCTGCACAATTCTACTCAAATAGCATGTGACATCCTTTCTATTGACATTGAAGCAATTGGCATAAAATTGTTCTTTTTCAGCATTTATATTGTCTGAACTTAACAAATGATTTTTGTGATTTTATTAGAATCCAATATTCTTCCATTTTTCTCTCATTCAAAAATCCATTGTCTCTCTTCAACAAATACAGTTGACTGGCTCTTTAGGGTTTTTTTTTTTTAACATTGAATTCATGTGACATGAAGAAACAACCCTACCCAAATTCATTTTGACTTTTTAATAATCCATTAAGTGACACTTACTTATTTCTTGTTCATATTTTTCAATATCTCTTTTACAACATGATTTTACAAAGTGAAAGACAAGCAGGGTTACTGAGGTACTCCATTGCTTAAAGGAACTTGTTGAACATGTTAAATAATTGATGAAAAAATTATTCCCTTAAGTGTCAAAGCTTTTTTAAGTCCTCTCCTGAGGATATGTTTATTAATTTTAGAGAAAGAGGAAGGGAGAAAGAGAGAAACATCGATGTGAAAGAGAAACATTGATCAGTTGCTTCCTGTATGCACCCCAACTGGGGATCAAATCTGCAACCTAGGTATGTGCCCTGACCAAGTATTGAACCTGCAACCTTTTTGATGTACTTTTGGGAAGATGCTCCAACCAACTGAGCCACCCACCCAGGGCAATACTTTTCTTTAAAAGGTCAACTTTGCCTAGGAATGGAAAGAAATTCTGACTTGAAGTGGATAATCATTATGGCACTTGCCATGACTATCTTTCTAAATGAATTTCATTGCTTGAAAAATTTGATTCGTTGACATATATAGTACTACAGATTCTTCCAGCATGGGAACAAGTGAAATTATAATGGGTAGAAAGGGGATAAAATAATGATGACAATGTTCTGTTCTGTTCTGTCAGTGGACAATGAAAAAAAAATAGTTGACCAATAAGTACAATACAATCTCGAAGAGTGGAAAAGTCATGTTATGTTTAAATTAAGTTATAAGAAAAATTCTTAGAGTATTAAGTTTGTGCCAGTACATGTTTTTTATACTGGGTGATAATGTGAACACTGAATGTATGTTCTCATTAATAATTCTTCAATGGACAAAACAATTAAATAAGTAAGTTGGCAGTTACTAGCACAGAAGCTATGCTACAATGTAAGTAGACTATTACTGTAAGGCATCTTATAAGCAAATTTTGCAAAACAAGAAATTGTTAAAGAGCAGCAAATAGGGAAGTATAATTAAAGAAAGAGATGTAGGTGGTAAACACACAATGCAATATACAGATGATGTGTTATAGAATTGTACACTTGAAATCTATATAATTTTATTCACCAATGTGACCACAATGAATTCAGTAAATATTTTTAAAAAAGAAACTATGTAAACCAGAAAGTAGTGGAGTGACATAGTACTGAAATAAAACCACTGCCAATGTAGAATTATATACACAGTAAAACATCTTGTAAAAATAAAAGTAAAAAAGTCCTTCCAGAAAAGATATGTAACTTTAATATAATTTATTTCAGGTAAGCAACAATTTTTTGTATAAGTATGTTCCATGTAGTGTTTTTTTTTTTAATTTCAAAGTACATACATACACATAGGGAGTTAGAAATTATTCAGTTTTGAAGTAAAGAAACAAAAGGACTGTCAACCACAGGTCCTTAGCATCAATTCAACATGAACAGGAATTCATAATTTGGAGTGCAGTTAAGAAAGAAACTCAATTGTGACACAGCATGCTGTGAAAACAGCTCTACCGTTAGAAGGCCCTCGGACCAGGCCCCTGTCCAACCAGACAGCTCTGCTCTGATCTGCTCTGCTCTACCCTGCACTGCTCCGCTTTGCTCCAATGACACATCTTCAGTGTTTCAGCTCTCAGTCTTCAGTCTCAGTGAAAAGGGAGTATGCTCCCAGATATTGAATGAGAACATATATTCAGTGTTCACATTATCAGCCAGTATAGAAAACTGGCACAAACTTAATACTCTAAGAATTTTTCTTATAATTTAATTTAAACATAACATTCTTCAAGATTGAGGGGAGCTGCCATATAGACAGAAATTATGGACCTCGGGTCATCAATTGGTTTCTTCTCAAGCAAATGGAGGCTTCAAATCCTCACAGTTTGATTGGCCCAAAAGGCAGTGTCTTCATTAGTCAGAGTAGAGCCACTCTGATTGGTCAGTGAAGATGGTGATGGGGAAATAGCTGCATAGATCCAATTGAATGGGGAAAGCCTCAGTCCTAGTGGTAGAAATAGGACTGGAGGAACTCCTTTATAAAGGCTGGCTTAGAGGAAAGGAATACAGTATAGTCAGGCAGTTCAGTGCCTGAGGCAGCAGCTTAGTGCAGGCTTCTCCCTGACATGCAGTTTGTGTGAGAGACCCCTGTGTAGAAATGGCTGCTAGGTTGTGTTTCTTTAGTTTTAGCCCAGTTAGTCACCAAGGGCCCTTCCTGTTTTCTTTCTCAGGGGCCACAGAACACATCCAATTTTATTCTGTTTATATAAAGTTCAGGCTAAATTAAATAGTATATTCTCTCTCTCCCTCCCTTCACTCCCTCTCTCTGCCCCTCCCTCCCTCCATATATATATATCCATATATATATATATATGGATATGGCAATGCCAAAAGTAAAAGCAAGGACAGAATTCAAGAATAAGAATTTAACTCTAGTGGCAAGAGAATGGATATGCTAAGCAGTGAACTCAAAAGGGCTTCTGATGTGTTAATGGTGTTCTATTTTTTTTAAATATATTTTATTGATTATGCTATTACAGCTGTCCCATTTCTCCCCATCATTCCCCTCCACCCTGCACACCCCCTCCCACCCACATTCCCCCCCTTTAGTTCATGTTCATGTGTCATAAGTTCTTTAGCTTTTACTTTTCCCACACTATTCTTGCCTTCCCCCTGTCTATTTTCTACCCACCATCTATGCTACTTATTCTCTATAACTTTCCCCCCCTCTCCTCCTCCCACTGCCCTGTTGCTAACCCTCCATGTGATCTCCATTTCTGTTTTTCTGCTCCTGTTCTACTTATTTGCTTTTGTTTTAGGTGTGGTTGTTAATATCTGTGAGTTTGCTGTCTTTTTACCGTTCTATTTTTTATCCTCTTTTTCTTAGATAAGTCCCTTAACATTTCATATAATAAGGGCTTGGTGATGATGAAATCCTTGAACTAGACCTTATCTAAGAAGCACTTTATCTTCCCTTCCATTCTAAATGACAGCTTTGCTGGATAGAGCAATCTTGGATGTAGGTCCTTGACTTCCATGACTTGGAATACTTCTTTCCAGCCCCTTCTTGCCTGGAAGGTCTCTTTGGAGAAATCAGCTGACAGTCTGATGGGAACTCCTTTGTAGGTGATTCTGCCTTTATCCCTTGCTGCTTCTAGAATTCTCTCCTTCATTTTAATCTTGGCTAATGTCATTATGATGTGCCTTGGTGTGTTCCTCCTTGGGTCCACCTTCTTTGGGACTCTCTGAGCTTCCTGGACTTCTTGGAAGCCTATTTCCTTTGCCAGATTGGGGATGTTCTCCTTTATTATTTGTTCAAATAAGTTTTCCACTGGTTGCTCTTCTTCTTCCCCTTCTGGTACCCCTGTATTTCGGATATTGGGACATTTAAAGATGTCCTGGAGGTTCCTAAGCCTCTCCTCACTTTTTTGAATTCTTGTTTCTTCATTCTTTTCTGTTTGTTTCTTTCTTCCTTCTGCTCCACTCCATTGATTTCAGTCCCAGTTTTCCTCCCATCACTATTGGTTCCCTGCACGTTTTCCTTCATTTAACTTATTGTAGCCTTCATTTGTTCATCTAATTTGTGAGCAAAACCAACCAATTCTGTGAGCATCCTGATAACCAGTGCTTTGAAATGTGCATCTGATAGGCTGGCTATCTCTTGGTCACTTAGATGAGTTGGCTCTGGGGCTTTGATCTGTTCTCCCGTTAGAGCCACTTTTTTTTTTATGGTCTGATCATGGCTGTTATGTAGTGAGGGGCAGAGCCTTAGGTGTTCCCCAGGGCGGGACAGCCCAGTTGCTGGTTTGTGATGCTGTATGTGGGGGCGGGGTCCAAGAGGGAACAATGGTGCTTGCTCTACTCTCTCTCTCTCGGATTCCAGTCCCTTCTGCTGCTTTCCCCAAGCAAATTGGTCCCTTCTGGTGCTGATTCCTGTGTGGGTGGGCTTTTGCACATTTTAGGACCCTGTGGGTCTCTCCAATAAACTCTCCTGTGAGGCTGGAGTCAATCCCAGCCCTTCAACCCCACAGGTGTTTTCATTCAGTGCTTTTAGGCTTTATTTCCCGGTGCTGGGGCCCTGGGTTGTGCAGTCTGTCTCGCTGCACGTTTTCACATGGTTTATCTGTGCACAAATGTGTGACTGCGGTCACCCACCTTGTGTGCCTTTCTGGGTCTGCTCGTTGCCTCCCCATGCCCGGTAACCGCTGCCTGTGCACCTAGGGTGTGCCAACCACTGCCTGCACATGTGAGACCACTAGCCACTGCTTTTTCCTGCTACAATCCCTCTCCTCCAGTCACCGACTCCACCCCTCTTACTGGTCTGGGTGAATTGTTGTCTGACTTCCATACAATTCAATTTTCTATCTGTTCTGCTTGTTTTTTCTGGTCCTAAATTTTTGTTGTCCTTAATTTTGGTTGTTAGAGGAGGCACAGTGCGTCCACCTATGCCTCCATCTTGGCTGGCAGTCAGTGTTGTATTTTCTTACTCACACAGGGTTCACATTACCTTCTACCTTATAATCTTTTAACTGTACATATATGCATTTTCTTATATGAATAGTATATACCCCAATAAGTATTTTTAGAAATACTTATTCTAAAGAAATATTAATTTAGAAATTATAAAGTTATCTCATAAAGCCCAGGAAGTCTAAGAGTGAGATTTTTGAAATTATTAAATTTACTATTGATAATAAAAAGCAAAACTTTATAGATACCATTTCAGAACTTGGGTTATTATCATTCAGAAAATGTTTACTGATATAAAGCCACAGGTTTAATAATTTAAAAGGTCATTTTTGACAATGAAATGCTGAATTTTAAAATAAGATTCTCAAGAACCCTGGCTGGTATGGCTCAGTGGATTGAATGGCCTGTGAATGGAAAGGTTGGTGGTCCGATTCCCAGTCAGAGCACATGCCTGGGTTGTAGGCCAGGTCCCCAGTTGGGGGCATTCAAGAGGCAACCAATCAATGTATCTCTTGCACATCAATGTTCCTCTCTGTCTGTCTCCCCTCTCTCTAAAAATAAATAAAATCTTTAAAAAAATTAAAAATAAAATAAAATTCTCAAGAGATAGCTAGCATTCCTAGACACATTAAAATGTGCCCAACTTTATCTATAAGGAGATCATATAAGGGTTTTATTGAATTATAATGAACTATAACTCATTACTGCAATGTTTTAATCCAGCTAAGTATCTATGCTGCTGCCATATTTCTCTGTTAGTTTCACAATCACATAGTCACTCCACACAGTGATGTCTTTTATTTTAATGCCTATATAAAATTGATAACTGGAACTGATGTAGCACTCTAAAATTAAGAAATTTTTTTATTTCAAAAACAGTTGTTTGAGGAGTCAAAAACACATTTTTCAGTTGATGCATAAATAGGGAAATTAACTCTGCCAGCAACATGACATCGGAAACACACTGTGTTTTGAGAGGCAGCTGGTCTGCATTTCACTTGTATTTACCCTGTTGCACTGGGACCTCTGGCTGGAGACCAGCCATTACTACTGTTATCATAAAGTTCCCAGGTCATCCCTGTGTCAAAAAGCAAATTGGAGGCACTCACACAACTTTCAAGAAACATCTTTCTTGTTACACACCATGTGGGACAAAAACAGGCATTTTTATGAGGGGAAAGCCTGCTGCTGTATATATGAATGAGCAAGATATTGTCAATACATGTCTTTGGAAGGGAGGAAGCCTAAACACAATAACCAATTTGTCACTTGGAAGGTTTTCCAAGATATTTAAAGCATAATCCTCAGCTTAAAGAATGGCAGCTCTTCCAAATTCCCTTCAACATCTGCCAGGTCAAGGAGTGCTAGAGCCTGGAGGAGCTGGTCAGAGAGCAGGCCCCTGTGCGGAGAGTCAGGAAATGGCAACAGGACTCAAAGCATCCTGAATAAAGGCTGAGCCGTGCCTTCAGATTGCAATGGCTCTTTCTTGCTTGGTCTTGAATTATCTATTCTGTTTATTTCCATTGATCAAATAAAGGCATCCTCACAAAAATTCACTTCACCTATTATGCATCATAGAAGAGCAGATGCATCGTAAAATGGGTCTTCATTCATCTTTGAGGTGGAGCACACCAATATTTTCACAGAGTAAATGAAGAGTATATACTGAAAGCAGAGATTTATAAATGAGTACGCCACCTTCTGGAGCATTGCCTAAGAGTAAATTGAGTATAAATGGCCTTGGGCAAAGTATGTAAATAATTCATTAGGCAGGAAATGAGAATCAGCCATTTTACCATTGGAAATATACTAGGATTCTTTTTTTTCTTTATAAGAAAGATTTTCATGACAGATGAGCATCAGTCATCTGATCAAATGCCTTTTCTACCTTCTAAAACAGCACAGTGCTAATGCATTTTCCCTTCTTTATAAATGTGAATTCTCACTATACCCACTTTATTGCTGTTAGACAGAAGCTGTGACTCTGGCTTCCGAATGTACTGGACACTTTCCAGTTTCAAGAAGCAGAGCAGGGTCCTGTCCCTTTTCTGACCTGATCTGCAGCAGTTAATCCCCTCTTCCAATATTTCAGAGTTCTGTAGTACATCACTTCCAGGGTAGAATTTTATTTCACTATAATGGAGGATGGATTTTTCAAAGGATGTTAACTGTGAAATCTCTACTAGAGCAGCATCAATCTCAATTCTGTCCACAGTTTTTCCAACCAATAAACAGTTGTTTCCCTAAAATTCTCTGAAATGAATTCTCTCTTCTGCACTCGCTCACACACTCTCTCTCTCACAGACACACACACACACACACATGCATACACCCCTGTAGATACTGTGTTGTATTAACATTTTTGAAATTTAATTTAAACAATGTCTGGTAGACAAGATTTACTTACTTAATAATGGGTTCTTATTCCTTTAGCTTGAAGGGAGAAAAAGGAAAGAAGTTAAGAACAAGAGAGGTAAGAAATGGAGAGATCAAAGTAGAAGAGAGAGAGAGGTAGGGAGGAAAGGAAAATGGAATGAGGGGAAATTGATTTTAAAAAGTCTTTGCCACTCTGGCTGGTGTAGCTCAGTGGATTGAGGGCCAGCCTGTGAACCAAGGGGTCGCTGGTTCCATTCCCAGTCAGGGCACATGCCTGGGCTGGGGGCCAGGTCCCCAGTAGGGGGTGCATGAGAGGTAACCACACATTGATGTTTCTCTCCTTTCCTTTCTCCCTCCATTCCCTTCTCTGTAAAAATAAATAAAATAAAATTTAAAAAATAAATAAATAATCTTTACCTTGTCACCCATTCCCCCAGTCCCCCTCCCACCTGGCAATCATAAAAATGGCACTCACAGAATAGCTGCTGGGATGTAAAGTACAGTATAGGGAATATAGTCAATGATATTGTAATAAGTATGTATGATGACAGGTGGGTACTAGATTTACTGGGGTAATCACTTAGTGAGTTACATAAATGTCTAATCACTGGGTTGCATACCTGAAACTAATATAATATTGTTTGTCAGCTGTAACTAAAAAGTTAAAATATATATTTAAAGTAAAAAAAAAGAAGTCTGAGAAATGGGCAGCATGAAAGAATTTCCCTCCTTGGCCTGAAGACTCTATCCCAGTGCTGATGATAAAGTCCTGCAGGAGAGAATTCTGGAAATGGGGCTGGAAAGTCCTGAGGGGGTGGCACTGCCTCCATCAAGTCACCACCACAGGAAACTTTGGTGTGGACAGTGCACAGGAACCCCTGGAATTATGTTACATCAAAAATAGAATGGTGTCTGTCTTTGGATTTTGTGATTTTTCCCATTTTTTTTGCCTATTTGCAGATTGGACAGTGTGGAAATTATTCAAATATTACTTCTAAAATGACCATTCAGACTCTTTTATGTATTATCATAGATCCAACTAAATATGTTGGAGTCCAAGGGGGGGGGGCTCACCATTTAATGAGTTGTTCCTTAGAATTAAAAAATAACACATTGATTTTCATGATTATATAGACAATTTTATTAGAGAAGCTATGTAATCTACAAACAAAAAAACAAAATTAAAAGATGTACCTATAGCCTCATAACTTTATTACTCAGTTAACCAATATTAACATGTTATGAATATAATCACATAAATACCTCTAGTACTAATATCAATAATAATGGTTAAATGGGTTTTTGTGGCAGATCAGTTTTAGATATTAAATACATTAACAATTTATCCATCATACAACCCCCTGTGTGGATATAGCATTATCTCCATCTTGTTAAGTGGGGAAATAGAGGCCTTGAATGATTAGATAACATGGCTAAGGTCCTATAGTTAGAGATACAGCCGGAATTTAACCACTTTAAGCTGCCTTAAATGTGTGTGCATATACATGTTTGTGTGTATGTGTGTGTGTTGGACAAATGACTCATGCAGGTGATCAGTAAGCAACTTAAAGTTTGTAGCTAAAGAGAGTAAGTGGCAGTAATCTTTCCTTGTCACTGGATGAACATTTTATTTATTCATGCATCCATGATGGACATTTTGGGTGCTCTACCTCTTGGCTACTGCAAATAGTGCTGCTATAAATACAGATGTGCAAACATCTTTTCAAAATGCTGCATTCACTTTTTAAAATGTATTTCCAGAAATGGAACTGCTGGATCATATGGTAACTTACCTTTAATTCTTTAAGGAACTGACATACTGTTTTCCATAGCTGCTGTACTACCATTATGTTTCCACCAAGAGTGCACAAGGTTTCCTATGTATCCACATTCTCACCAACACTTATTTGTTATGCATTTATTTATTGATAGTAGCCATACTAAGGAGTGTGAGGTGATATCTAACTGTAGTCAATTTAACCTTTTGAGAGAGGCTTTCTCTTGTTCTGGGAGTCTATCTGATATTCTCATTAATGCAAAGGTGTTTATAAGCAAACAGATAATACAATCTATGTAAATTGAGCTGTCATTATTTAGTAGAATATAGATTTTAAGATATTAATAACTGCCACACAGAGAGAACACATTAAATGTAGAGGGAAATTTTTTGAACAAAAAGGACAGCTTTAGAACCTGCTATTATTATATGCCCCACTCTCTATGCTCAAGGGACCAACTACAAACAGATGTCCTAAATTCTAAAGCCCTGAGATCATCTTTACATTAACTTCTTTCCAATCACACAAACAGCCAATTGCCATATCTGGTCATCTTACTTTGGAGAAATGTTAGATTTTACACCATGTCCCTTGACTAAATCTTGTCTCTGACTTTCTCTAAACCAAAGCATAGAGAGCCACAAATTTAAGTCATTTTCCGCTCTTCATTTCAGATAGGTTCTGCTGCTGCTCACAGCAATTCAGGAGCACCCCAGGGTTGGATGTATGTTTGTGACTAACCTTCAACATTGCCACCTAAAATTCGCTGTTAATAACACATTTGTCCTCAATTCTGAATAAATAAGCATCACAAATTTATAGGCACAATTCCCAATTTATTCCCAGAAAACATCCTCATCCATTTTTTTAATCGATTTTAGAGAGAGGGGAAAGGGGGGAAAAGAAGAGAAACATCGATCTGTTGCCTCTTGCATGCCCCAACTAGGACCAAACCCACAACCCAGGCATGTGGCCTGACTATGAATCAAAGCTGCAACCTTTTGGTTTGCAGGACAATGTCCAGCTAACTGAACCACACTGGCCAGGACCATCCATTTCTTTTAAGAATATAATTCTGTAGAGTTACAGAATTTAGACCCCATTGAATGAATTAGTAGTAGTTTACTCCAACCATTAACTTTATCTAATCTTTCCATGAAGCTTTCGCTAATTCAAGCTTCAAGTTTTCCAACCACAATTTCTAAGCCAGAGTTTTCTGTGACAGAAACTGCCTCCCAAGGTGGGAATAAAAGGAGGAAGTAGGGCTTGCTGCCTGCATGTTGCTACAAGTAGTTCCAATTCCTAAAGTGCTGTACCAGAAAAAAAATGAGCCAAAATTGAAGAATCAGGGCAACAGAATAGAAGTTCAGAGGTACAAAAGAAATCTAGAAAATACCCTGGAGGAGTTATGCAGAGTCAGAGCAAAGGAGAAGGGAAAGATTCAGCAATGAGGAAATAAAGCAAATTATGTACAGTGTAGAAAAACTTCAATCTTGGATACTACCCCCATGTGTTTCATAGACTGATGGTAGGGCTATAAAGGTGTTGTCCTTTTGTCTGACTCTTTTGTGAGGTGTTTTTGCCTCAGTGTTTTTTTTTTTTCAGATATGCCCATCAAAAGACTGTTGCAGAGGGTCTATAGGCAGTCACTTCATGGAACATTGCAAAAGACCTCGGAGTCCAGGATTGCCTGAGAATCTATTCCTGTGCCTCAGCATCTCTTCTCTAAGGACTGAGGTAGGCAGGATGTGAAGAGGAGCGGGACTGTGGAGGACTAGAATGAAGGTCCATCAGGGCTTAACAGAAAAAAGGCAAACTAGCCTTATTATTTAAAAAAAAAAAAAAACATGCAAAATAGGAAACCAGTGAAGTCAATTCTTATCTACAAAACTACAAATTAGGGATTTCACCCTGACCAGTGTGGCTCAGTTGGTTGGGCATCATCTCACAAAGCAAAAGGTCACTGGTTCGATTCTCAGTCAGGGTGCAGACCTGGGTTATTAGTTCAGTCCCCAGTTAGGCTGCATACGAGGCAAGCAATCGATGTTTCTCTCACACATTGATGTTTTTCTACCCCTCTTTCTCCTCCCCTTCCCCTCTCTCTAAAAATAAGTGAATAAAATATTTTTTTAAAAAGTAGGGATTTCAAAGCTTGGCAAATCTTTGGCACATCAGATATAAGAATTAAAGAGGTAATATATTTGACAGACCTGAGTATGAGGCTAATATGTCACCAGCCTTGCTCCAGATCTTAATCAAGACCAGAAGCTAGATGTGACTGAGGCTACAATTTGAGCAATCTCAGTGTGTGAGGTTGAGTGGAGCTCTGATAAGGTAGGGACAGGCACTTACTATTCAACCAAGGAGGACGCAGTGAATAGAATGATGATTGGTCCATATTTACTCATCAGTAACCCAAATGGATGCTAGCAATTTACTCACAATGCAAACCTCATCAATTTTTGGTGACTTAAGAAATATACCCTTAAGGGAACTTTTAATTTTTTTTCCACTCTCATCTCACATTTTGTGTTTTGGCATGTCAGTCTTGAGGATACTAAGTGCTTGTCTTTGGGAAAAATTTGGATGGCTTTAGCCATATGGGAAATTGGACCATTTGGCATTATCTCTGCATGCAGTCTAAGTCTAACTTTCATCAGAGTGACTGACCTCTAACTACCCAGATGACACCACCAATTGTCTAGACTTACTGAATTTTCCTAAAAGCTGTGTACTTCATCATGGGAATTTATTTTCAAGCAAAGCATTGTTCTGATTTCCTTGGAAGACGAAAAAATGTAAAGAAATGGATGAAAGAATAAAACAAAACTATATTCTTTTATTCTTACTATATGCCTTGTACTAGCTTCCTAAAATTATTAAAGTTAACAATAATGGGATCTCTTGAAAGTATAAACTTCCAGAAGAATGTGAACACTGTAGCCTTGAATGTATGTAGTATCTCTTTTTTCTTATTTTTATAATTTTTGTTTTGCAACAGAAGAGATTCTTTTTGCAAGACCGTCTCAGGATTATATCATGGGAATTCTCCTTGGATGCTGTAGTGTAGTAAAGAAAAATTGTTTCCTCTACTTTCTCACCTGATGAGTTCTCTAGGGGAATGTAAAATCAACAGCAACACCACAACAAAGAAGTCTAATGACTCTAGAAGGGATGTTACTAATGGAACCGCTGTTGCCAAGTCACGTTTAGAGAAATGCTTGCATGGTAACCCATAGGCACTTTGTCTCTTGAAAGAAACAGGTCTTGTAACTAATGCATTGTCCAGATTGGATTTTAAGAGATGCTTTAAACAAGAGTCCAAATAATAGACTCACCCAAGGATTTGTGGACAGAGACTGTAATTTTCTTGGTTTTTAGCTTTGCTAAATACCTGATACAGAGCTTGACACAGAGCATTATTTCAAAGAATATATGAACAAACTATTTTCTTATCTGTTTCTACCTCACTTCTAACTCTGTTTTTTACTTCTTTTGCTTAAACAATTGATTTTTTCCATTGTGTCATCATTTCTTTTTATTACTCTTTCTCCTGCTATACATGCTCCCAAATTTCCTGAGTGCAACCTCAACTTTTCTCCATGTTTACTTTCATCTTTCCATTAATGTTTGACACATTCATAACACTTCTAGGTAATATCTCCCTGGCAGGGTGCTGAACATACTCCTATATGCATATTTTCCCTACAGGTTACCCCCTCCAACATTAAAAAGTTAAAGTGTCAGGAACCACCTTACCTGGATTCATAGTTCTTAAAGAATATTTAATTCTTATGATTTAAGTTAGTTGAGAAGAAAACTAATTTTCATAAAATTCACTTTTTGTAATTACATAACCTCTCAAGTAAAACCAGAAACGTATGATTGAAGCCAACTTTGAGACTCAATGCCATTTACTGGAAGTGACTCAAAGGGTAGAATAGAATGAGAAATCAAGTGTTAATGGCCAACAATCTATGCCAGGGCATCCTTAATAATTTTTTACCTTTTAGCCTAAATTCTGTGCATGTGTATGTAGGGATATGGTTTATGTTGATGAGTTGCAGCAATCACAAATCAGATAAGTTTCCTATTGGCAATTTCCTTAATCTCAATGCAGGTAAATTCAGACACCTTGGAGAAATAGTTGTATCTGGTTATATGTTGCAAATAACTGACATAAGGCAGGGATCATAACAGATATTTGATACAGCTAAGCTTGATCTCTGTGTTACTTTGAGATATAGACATGTTAATGAAAGATCCTTCCATTAAGATTGAAT
This sequence comes from Anoura caudifer, assembly GCA_004027475.1. Lineage (NCBI taxonomy): Eukaryota > Metazoa > Chordata > Mammalia > Chiroptera > Phyllostomidae > Anoura > Anoura caudifer. The sequence continues at coordinate 55,755 of PVKU01003900.1, read as the reverse complement.
CATAAATTCAGGCTTCTTGGTCAGTACCACATAAATACAGGTAACCTGGTATGTGTTTCACTCTTTTACAGCTTTTCCAGTATCAACTAATCAGTAATTTATCAGAAACATTCTTACATCTATTTTTTTCATACAGGGGGTTACAAAGTGCACTGCATGTAATACAGCTAATAAAATGACTACCAGTTTCTTTCAAAATCAGTGGATTTTCTCCATAAAGACCTCATTTATGAACAGACTATTAATGTGGATGCTTTCAAACAGTTTTATTTCATACAGTGTTTTTTTCTTCATCCTTTACCTCCTATACACATGTACAATTGCAAGCAATTTATTAGTAATTTAATTAAATGAAGGTGGGTCCTCCAATGTCAACACACTACATGGCTGACTCCACCCATTGAATGTAGTACCTTTCATTTGGGGACAAGTGAAAGAAAGCACAGAAAGCCAATTGTTGAATGAGAGAGGACTGGAGAAAGAAGTTGGTATGAGCAAGGTAGAGGCATCCAGAAGGATCATGCATTTGCTCAAGGAGGCCTAAGGAATGTCCCTGGAGGACCCTCTCCCTCCACTCCCATCCTTCCCCATGGCTCACGATGAGGCAGTCGCATCTCTGCTGTACAAGGAGTGCTGCTAGAAGGCTGCATTCCTTCCCCACTGCACCCCACCCCAATCTATTTGGTTTTGGAATAATCATATGATACGGTTGAGATCCTCTTATGGCTTCATTTGGGTCAGCATATATTCTGATTCTGAGAAAAGCAGGCCAGACAGCATTGGAAATAGGTGGAATGATCTCTCCACGCTTCTAAGTCACCTTCCTCTGTGGTCTGCTGAGCCCCCAGATTGTGAATTCCAGGAAGTAGACTAAGCCCTTCACACTACCCTAAACCATTTATTTTAAATAAACAGTCTACTAATTTTTCTTTTAAAAAGTTTTAAAAATATGTTTACTGATTTTAGAAACATCAGTGTGAGAGAGAAAGATCAGTTGGTTGCCTCCCATAAGCACCCTGACCGGGGATTGAACCCACAACCTAGGTATGTGCCCTGACCTGGAATGGAACCAGTGGCCTTTCAGTGCATAGGATGATGCTCCAACAAACTGAGCCACACCAGCCAGGGCTCAATCTCCTCAGTTTTCAACTTGACAATCAAGTTCAGTTTTATACCTATAGTCTAAGGAGATATCCATCTGTTGCCAACAATTTTCTGAAAAACTCTATGGTCTTTTCAAGTTTCTATTAAAATATTAGCAAGTTAAGTATGAAGAAAGCAAAATACTCTAAGTGACTCACTCCTTCCTAAATGTGCATCTCCTCCTCCAAACACACACACACACACACACACACACACACACACACACACACACAGTGTAACTACTAGAGGCTGAGTAAGCATATCAAGCATGCAAACATGAATGTGAGTGAGCCAGAGCATACACAAATGCAATCATTATCAGTGACCAACTCAGTGGAAGAATGCGTTCTCTGAACTTGAACCACAGCACGTATTCTTCACATCAGTTGTGTTTAACTTTGACAACCCACTAGAATCACTTGGAAGGCCAGTAAAAATCCAGATGCTAAGTCCACAACCCACACCATTAAATCAGAGTCCCTAGGGGTTGGGTCAAGTCAGCCTTTATTGTATAAACTCCCCTGGTGACTCTGATGTGCAAGCACTTGTGAGAATCAGTGCTTTGTGCTCTACTTTGCAGCCTTGTTTAGGATTACCTCTTTCATCTTCCATCACAGCAGTTTGTTTCTGGAACAGACGTGGATCTGACATCACACAGACTCCAAAGATACAAACTTACTTTGATAGGACGTATATTTGTGGCAGGAATCATACTTTCCTAAGCCAGATACGTTAACATGGGCTGTGGTTCTAAGAGCAAATGTTTATCCACAAACTGCTCTCACAGGGTTGGGCTCTGATAGGATGCATTCTTCCCATGGTGCCTATTCGCATGCACCGTATACAGTAAAAGTCTCCAGAGACAGGCTTCATTAGCAAGATGCCAGTAGAATGAAGGGCAAAAATCAATGTGCCCCACTTACTGCCAGCACAGGGAAGAATTTGATATTTAATATTCGTGAGAGTGCAATGCTCAAGTTCAGTTTTCTATTGATTTGCATCCCAGGGAGAGGCAGCAGGGAGGCACAGCTGTCCTTAAGAGCTCTCGCAAACCCATGAGCATGGTTTCCATGCTATTCTAGTGTTGTAACTGGCCTTATATTGCCACATTCTGATGGGGTGATGCATGCCACTGTTACTGCAATAGTTAAAAAGAGCTCAGCTCTACTCTTCCAAAACCTGAGTATTTCTCCTGTAAAATCTTTATTTCCCAAGTCCATATACTTCTGAAATCTGTATAACTGAAGATGAAGCACTGAATCATTCCAGGTGCTTATTTTGCCAAGGGAATTTGCCAGTACTCTTTGTTCTTTATCCATTATTTTCACTTAATTAAGTCAATGTTAGGAAGTAAAGAAAGCAAAGGGAAGAGATAGAATTCTATAGTTTCTATTGACAACTCTCTTAAATAGTCCCCATATAAAATTTGGTTTAGTACATGAAACACTGAAGAAGTTAGAATTTACCAGAAATCAGTGCCCCATACATGGAGAATTTATAAAAATCTAAAATTTTTCTCAGAAGTGGGATCACTGGGTTAAAAGGCAATTGCATTTCCAATTTTTTGAGAAAAATCCATTGACCCGGTGATCCCACTTCTGAGAATATATCGGAAGGAACTCAAAACACTAATTAAAAAAATAAATGCACCCCTATTTTCAGTGCAGCATTATTTACAATTACCAACATCTGGAAACAGCCCAAGTGCCCATCAGTAGACGAGTGGTACATTTACACAATGGAATACTACTTGGCCTTAAAAAAGAAGGGAATCTTACTTTTTGTAACAGCAAGGATAGACCTGCAGATTATTATGCTATGTGAAATAAGCTAGTGAGAGAAAGACAAATACTGCATGAGCTCATTTATACATGGAATCTAATGAATGGAATAAACTGATGAACAAAATAGAAGCAAAGGCATGGATATATGAAACAGACTGAGAGCTGTCAGATGGGAGGAGTGTTGTGGGGCTGGACACAGGCAATAGTTTGGTGACAGCCAGAGGGAAAGGGGGTGGCAGTAGGTGGGGGTGGACAAAGTGGGGAGGAAATGCGGGTGGAAAGAGACTTTGCTTTGGGTGATGGGCGCATGGTGCACTGTACAGATGAAGTTTTGTTGAGTTGTACACTTGAAAGCTGTATGGTTTTGTGCACCAATATCACCCCAACAAATTTAATTTAAAAAAACTAGAATACAAATCTCAAATTCTTACCTTTCTTAGTTTTAAGGAGTATAGACTTTTACAGCCACTTCTCATGGCATGGCTCAGATTCTAAATATATTACTGCATCAGTTCAGTTTGGAAAAATTATTTGGACTAATTTTTTAAAAAACTAAATCCATTCTCAGCATTAAAATGAAAATGACAATAAAATTATAAAAGGAATCCTTTGTGGAAATATTTAGTCTTGCAATTATAAAAGGATAAAGATGTTATAATTACACTAGAATGCCAAAGTGTAATGATCTTCCTCAGTGTACAATATATTTCCCAAGTCCATGTTCTTAGGCCTACAGAAGAAGTTCTTGGAAGCCATACAAGGTAGATGAATCAGTTAGTTTTTCAGAATTATTCAATAAATGCCTGGTATTTTCCAAAAACTTACCTGGATATAAGGATACAATATATATCCTGGGCATTTCCAATACAGAGAGGAAGGGACACATTTAAACAAATACACTCAGTTGGGACTGCAGTGGCTGTGTGTGTGAGCACACTATGGGACCACAGCAAAGGCCATGGTATACTTATCTGAGACACTCAGCAAAAATTTATTTGGGAAAGTTATAGTTTAATTGGTTTTTGAAATGTGAAGCATTTCACAGGGGGAAAAGGGGATGAGAGAATTACGGGGAGAGAGTAAAGCACAAGCACTACAAACCGTGGTAACTTGGCAGGTTATTGACTCTGAAAGTGAAAGCTGGGGACTTGCAGGTAATGAGGCCCAAGGAACACCTAGGACCTTGGAAATCTGGCTAAGGAGTCTGAACTGCATTGGGGATATCACTGCAGGTTAAGTCATGGTTACTTTCTTCCATTTTTAAAGATAAATCTGACATCAGTAGAGAGCTGTAATGACCCAAGGGGAGAAAGACAGTTTAGGAGGCCAAGGCAGTATTCTGAATGAGAACTTGAACGTGTTCAGCTGGAAACAAAGCAGCATTTTAAAACTGTATGTCAGGTGGTGTCGGCAAGATGGCAGACTACAAGTTTATAGCCCTAGTCCCCCTACAAAAGCAACAATTTACCAACTACCTACCAATGAAATAGATATGGGAGAGCTCTGTTAGAATACCATTAAGAAGCTGCAGCAATCCAAGGAGCATCAAAGCTGAGGATGTCTACACTGACAAGTGGAAGATGCATTTTACCTGTCATCCCATCCCTCAGCACAGCACAGCTGGAAGCCGAGAAGTATCATATGGGCCAAAATCTCTCCCAATGGAGGAAAAAAAGGAGCAGGTGAGGCCCAGCACCCTTCACCACCCAGAAACTCAGCACCCTCCCTGCTGTGAACACTCACAGCTTTGCCACAGAAGACCTCTCCCCCAGTCTGTGACAATGCTAACTGCTGCTGATGGAGCTGCCTAAAGTCCCCACCACCACACTTCCCCAGTTACTGTACAGTGACTGAACTACCACACAAGCCACCCCTCACCCTATTGCTGCTGCTGCTGCACTCACACACCATCACAAACAGGCATGCAATTGACAGCATTGCAACAATAGTAGGGGACTTCGATATTCCACTTATAATAATGGCTAGAACATCCAGGCGGAAGAACAACAAAGCAACCTTATAGACCAAATGAACATGACAGATATGTAAAAAATTATCCATTCAACAGCAAAAGAATACATATTCTTCTCAAGTACATACTGAACAATTTTCAGGACAGATTATATATGTCCTGCAAGCATTTGAGGCTGGGCCGGTTAACACAGGATTCGGGCAGCCAGAAGAAAATATGCAGAGACATTGGGATGTCTGACATGCCTTTATTCCAGGGTGGGGTGATTTACCCGCACAGATGGCAAGTCCCGACCCCCTTATATACTAAATGAACACAAAGCCAGAGGGGTGCAAATATCTGACCTTCTGGTTATATAAAGAGTTTAGTTCTGCATGCGGGCCCTTCCTCAAGGTTACATGACTACTGCTAAATTATAATCACCTGGACATCTGGGTGAGGCAGCCTGACTGACTCCATTATCCCTACAATATGTTAGGGCACAAAAGAAGTCTTTACAAACTTAAGAAGGTCAAAATCATTGCATGTATCTTTTCTGACCAAAATGAAATGAAAAGTCAACATCAACAATAAAATGGGAAAATAACAAGTATGTGGATGCCCAGTCTTACTATGGCTATTCAACATAGTACTGGAAGTCCTCCCTAGAGCAATTAGACAAGAAAAAGAAATATTAGGTACCCGAGTTGGAAAGGGGGAAGAAAATTTGTCTCTATATGCAGACTGTATAATCATATATGTAAAAAACCCTAAAGACTTTTCAAACAACTGCTAGAACTAAAAATTAATTGAGTAAAGTTGCAGGATATGAAGTCATCACATAAAAATCAGTTGCAAAGGAAGATGGCGGTGTGGCAGGAGGAAGTATATTCCACTTTCCCCCACACACAGGAGAAAAACCTGAGCAATTTATGGCAGACAGAGCAAACAAACATCAGAAACACAGCCTATTTGAAACAGCAGATCGAAAATTGCAGTGGACATTGAAAAACCAGACAATAAGGAGAGTACTCCAGCAGCGCGGAGACCAGGGCAGGGGCTGAGATCCTGGCCAGTGCTGGCTGTAAGACTCTAGGGAGGGAGCTGGGGCAACCGACTCCTGCTCAGCCAAACAAGGTTTCACCAGCACCGGGATAAACCTGGTTGCTTGAAATCTCATAGAGAGGACTTAAGATCTCATAGCCCTGGGACAACTGCATGTTGGAGCTCGTGTGACTGTCTGCGCCGGTGCACCATTGGGGACAGCTATGCGAGGATCCATCGGCACCAGCACCCCACCTGGAGACATGCACTGCTGTCTCTTGGCGACTGCGCACCATCAGGGACCTGCGTGGCAACCAACTGGTGCCCACACAACAGTCAGTGCCCCTGCGTGGATGGCTGGGATGTCTTAGGCACCTGTTTGCGACCTGCGTGGGGGTCAATTTGCGCCCGCACAGCAGTCAGAGCCCCTGCATGGAAGGCTGGGAGATCATAAGTGCCTGCGCGACCAGGGTAGGCACACACCTCTTCAGAAGATACGCCTGAGGCCCTGTGCAGAGAGGCCCTGGGCTAGCTCTGAGGAAAATAGACCAAAGATGCTGAACAGGGAGAAGAGCAATACCATCACCCCTCCGCCACTGCACTCAGCAAGGCCAGAAAAAAGGGCTTGGCAAAATTGATAACAGCAAGAGTTGGTAGTTTATTTGTTTGTTTGTTTTAAAATTATTTTTTTCATTATTTTTATCTTTTTTACCCATCAACTCCTTTTGCTTCTCCTTACTTCATTCTTGCTTTATTCCTTCTTCCTTTCTTTCTAATCTTATCTCTTCTTCCTCTTTTTCTTTTCATTTTCTTCTGCTGTCCTTTCTTCTCTTTTCATTTTTTCTTTTCTTTGTTTCCTCCCTCTTTTCTCTTTTTAAATACTCACAAGTCAGACAAAAACAAAACAAAACAAAACAAAAACATCCTAGAACTGTGAAAAAAACAGAGTTGGTCCCAAAGAGGGGACATTTCAACAGCTGAGACAGTGGAAGCTGTGAACACCAGGATACCCCAAGGAGACAGCACCACTGAATCTCACAGGTATTCTACCACAGAGGTTCACACCATAAACCCAGGGAACCAGAACAAATCAAATTAAGAAGCAGAACCTAACAAGAAGAGCCTCACAAAAAATGGGAAGAAAAAGAAACAACACAAAATGAAAGGAAAGGAGGAAGCCCCAGAAGGAATGCTAAATGAAATAGAAGCAACTCAACTATCAGATTTTGAGTTCAAACCAATGGTTGTCAGGAAGCTCCAAGAGCTCTCAATGAGCTACCAGAAACTACAGGGAAGCTACAATGAACTCACTGCAAACTATATCAACACGAAAAAGGAAATAGAAACTATCAACAAGGGCCAGGAGGAAATGAAGAACACAATTTCTGAACTGAAGAACACAGTGGAAGGAATGAAAAGCAGAATCAATGAAGCAGAAGATAGGATCAGCAAGATGGAGGACGAAGTAGAAAAAAACATCCAGAAACAGCAAGAAAAGGAAAAGAGGCTCAGAAAGAATAAACAGGGATTAAGAGAAATGCAAGACAATATGAAACGTAATAATATCCGTATAATAGGAATACCAGAAGGAGAAGAAGAAGAGCAAGGGATAGAAAACCTATTTGAAAAAGTAATGATGGAAAACTTCCCTAATTTGATGACAGAAAAAGTCACACAAATCCAAGAAACACAGAGAGTCCCAATCAAGAGGAACCCAAAGAGGCCCACTTCAAGACACATCATAATTAAAATGGCAAAATTCCAAGACAAAGAGAGAATCTTAAAGGCAGCAAGGGAGAAAAAGGAAGTAAAATACAAGGGAGCCCTGATAAGGTTAGCAGCTCACTTCTCAATGGAAACGCTCCAAGCCAGAAGAGAATGGCAAAAAATATTCCAAGCAATGAGAACCAAAGGCCTGCAACCAAGACTACTTTACACAGCAAGGCTTTCAATCAAGATAGAAGGCCAAATAAGGAAATTCCCAGACAAAAGAAGTCTAAAAGAATACACCTCTACCAAACCAGTTCCACGAGAGATACTAAAGGGACTGCTTTAAGCAAAGGAAGGAAAAGAGAGAGGGAGAGGAACACAGGTACAAAAATGGCAATGAATAAGTAACTATAAATAATAACCTTAAAGGTAAATGGATTAAATGCTCCAATCAAAAGGCATACAGTAGCTGAATGGATAACAAAACATGATCCATGCATATGCTGCCTACAAGAGACCCACCTCAGGACAAAAGACCTACACAGACTCAAAGTGAAGGGCTAGAAACAAATTTTCCAAGCAAATGGACAGGAAAAAAAAGCCGGGGTAGCAATACTCATATCAGACAAAATAGACTTCAAAAGAAGAGCCATAAAGAGAGACCCAGAAGGTCACTTCATAATACTCAAGGGAAGAATCCACCAGGAAGACATAAACATTGTAAATATATATGTACCCAACATAGGAGCACCTAAATACATCAAGAAAAGTTTAGATGACTTCAAGAAAGATTTTGACAGCAACACAATTATAGTAGGGGATTTTAACACCCCACTGTCAAAACTAGACAGGTCTTCTAAACAAAATATCAACAAAGATATTGTGGCATTGAACGACACTCTAGATGAAATGGACTTAACTGATATATACAGAGCCCTTCATCCCAAAGAAACTAAATACACATTCTTCTCAAATGCACATGGAACATTCTCAAAGATAGACCACATGATAGGACACAAAACAAGCCTCAACAAATTCAAGAAATTTGAAATTGTACCAAGCATTTTCTCCAACCACAAGGGACTAAATCTAGAAACCAACCCCAAGGGGAAAAACCCCAAATCCTCAAAATCATGGAGATTCAATAACATGCTATTAAACAATGAGTGGGTCAAGAATGAAATTAGGGAGGAAATCAAAAAGTTTCTGGAAACAAATGAAAATGAACTCACAATGACCCAAAACTTATGGGACACAGCAAAGACAGTCCTCAGAGGGAAGTTCATAGCGATACAAGCCTACCTAGAAAAGACAGAAACACCTCAAACAAACAACTTAACCCTACCCCTAAAAGAACTCGAGGAACAACAACAAAGACAGCCCAGAGCAAGTAGAATGAAGGAGGTAACCAAGATCAGAGCAAAATTAAATGACATATAGACTAAAAGCACAATTCTGAGGATCAATGAATCCAGGAGCTGGTTCTTTGAAAAGATAAACAAAATTGACAAGTCTTTAAGCAGGCTCATGAAGAAAAAGAGAGGGCCCAAATAAACACAATCAGAAATGAAAGAGGAGAGATTACAACTGACACCACAGAAATACAAAGGATTGTAAGAAATTACTATGAAGAACTGTATGCTAAGAAATTTGAAAACTTAGGTGAAATGGACATGTTTCTAGAAAAATATAATCTCCCAAAGCTCAATGAAGAAGAAGCAGAAAGCCTGAACCAACCAATAACAGCAGATGAAATTGAAGCAGTAATAAAAAAAACTCCCAACACACAGAAGCCCTGGACCAGATGGTTTCAAAGCATTTTACATAGCATTTAAGGAAGAGGTAACCCCTATCCTTCACAGACTTTTGGAAAAAATCCAAAATGATGAGGACTCCCAAACTCTTTTTATAAAGCCAGCATTATTCTAATCCTCAAACCACATAAAGACATAATAAAGAAAGAAAACTTCAGGCCCATATCGCTGATGAACATAGACACTAAAATCCTCAACAAAATATTGGCAAACTGCATCCAACAATATTAAAAAGATCATATACCATGACCAAGTGGGATCCATCCCAGGGATGCAAGGATGGTTCAACATTTGCAAATCTGTAAATGTAATACATCACATAAACAAAAGCAAAGACAAAAATCACATGATCATATCAATAGATGCAGAAAAAGCATTTGATAAGGTACAGCACCCATTTATGATAAAAACACTCAGCAAAGTGGGAATTGAGGGAGCAGTCCTCAACACAATAAAGGCCATATATGAGAGACCTACAGCCAACATCATACTCAATGGACAAAAACTAAAATCTTTTCCACTAAGATCAGGAACAAGACAAGATTGTCCTCTTTCACCACTTCTATTCAATATAGTATTGGAAGTATTAGCCACAGCGATTAGACAAGAAAAGGAAATAAAAGGCATCCAAATTGGAATGTAAGAAACAAAACAATCATTGCATGCAGATGACATGATAGTGTACATAGAAAATCCTATAGACTTGGTCAAAAAGCTGCTCGGCCTAATAAATGAATTTGGCCAAACAGCTGGATACAAAGTCAATACCCAGAAATCAAAGGTATTTCTGTATAAAAACAATGAAAGAGCAGAAGAAGAAGTCAAGAAAAAAAATCCTATTTGATATAGCAAACAGAAAAATAAAATACCTAGGAATAAACCTAACCAAGGAGGTAAAATACCTGTATGCAGAAAGCTACACAACACTGAAGAAAGAAATCAAGGAAGACACAAACAAATGGAAACATATACCATGTTCATGGATCAGAAGAATGAACATCATCAAAATGTCCGTACTACCCAAAGCAATTTACAAATTCAATGCAATACCTATTAAAGCACCAATGGCATATTTCACAGACATAGAACAAACACTTCAAAAATTTATATGGAGCCATAAATGACCTCAAATAGCAGCAGCAATTTTGGGAAAGAAGAGCAAAGTAGAAGGGATCACAATACCTGATACCAAACTGCATTACAAGGCCACTGTATTCAAAAGAGCCTGGTACTGGCACAAAAACAGGCACATGGACCAGTGGAATAGAATAGAGAGCCCAGAAATAAACCCGATTCTCTATGGTCAATTAATATTCGACAAGGGAGGCAGCAACATAAAATGGAGTAAAAGTAGCCTCTTGAACAAGTAGTGTTGGGAGAGCTGGACAGCTACGTGCAAAAAAATGAAACCTGAACACCAACTTACACCATACATAAAAATAAATTCAAGGTGGATAAAAGATTTAAATATAAGCCATGACACCATTAAAGTCCTAGATGAGTGCATAGGCAGGAAAATCTCAGATATTTCATGCAGCAACACTTATACTGATATGTCCCCTAAAGCAAGGGACATAAAGGAAAGAATAAACAAATGGGATCTCATCAAAATAAAAAGCTTCTGCATGGCTAAAGGAAACAGCATTAAAATAAAAAGAGAACCAACTGTATGGGAAAACATATTTGCCAATGATACTTCAGACAAGAGTTTAATCTCCAAAACATATAAAGAACTTACTCGACTCCACTCTAAGAAGACAAGCAACCCAATTAAAAAATGGGCAAAAGACTTGAACAGACACTTCTCCAAGGAAGACATACAGAGGATCCAGAGAAACATGAAGTGATGCTCCATACTTCTAGCTATCAGAGAGATGCAAATTAAAACCACAATGAGATACCACTTCACACCTGTCAGAATGGCCATCATAAATAAAGCAACAAAGAACAAGTGTTGGAGAGTGTGTGGAGAAAAGGGACCCTAGTGCACTGTTGGTGGGATTGCAGACTGGTACAACCACTATGGAAAGCGGTATGGAATTTTCTAAGAAAACTAAAAATGGATCTACCTTTTGACCCAGCAATTCCACTGCTAGGATTATATCCTAGGAACCCTGAAACACCAATCCAAAAGAACCTATGCACCCCAATGTTCATAGTAGCACAGTTTACAATAGCCAAGTGTTGGAAGCAACCTAGGTGCCCATCAGTAAATGAATGGATCAAGAAACTATGGTACATTTATACAATGGAATTCTATGCAGCAGAAAGAAAGAAGGAGCTCCTACCGTTCATGACAGCATGGATGGAACTGGAGAGCATTATGCTAAGCGAAATAAGCCAGGTGGTGAAAGACAAATACCATATGATCTCACCTTTAACAGGAACCTAATCAACAAAACAAACAAGCAAGCATGATATAACCAAAGAGAATGAAATTGAGAAGGGGTTGATAGTCACCAGAAGGGAGAGGGGAGGGAATTTCAGTGGGAAAGCAGAAGGGTTTGGAGCAACATGTATAAAGGACACATGGACAAAAACTAGCAGGGGTGGAAATGGGAGGCAGGTGGGGAGGGCTGTGGCAGTGGGTTGGAATGGGAGCAAAAGACAGAAAACTGTACAAGAACAATTAAAATTTAAAAAATGTTAAAAAAAAGACTTGGCTCTCTTTTTTTTGTTTTAATTATAACCATTGTAATTATACAGTGTAGGTGCTCTTCTGTATACACAACATCTTACTTATACTTTAAACAATCTATTTGTCAGAATTAAATAAACCTAAGATGCTTTGTGCTCTGGTAATTTTCAATAGTTGATTCTATTAAAACAATTATTCAGTGAAATAAAGTATGAAATTAGAAGTTCGTGAATATTTTAGCACTATTTGATTTGATACTCATATTTCATCCTGATAATACAAGTATGCTTCTCTTCTTCCTTTACAGCCAGTGAATATATGGTCTTAGAATACTTTGAATAACTCCTGATTATAAGACCAGGAACCAATTATTCAGCTAGTGAATACATGGTCTCACAATACACTAAATAATTCCTGATTATAAGACCAGGAACCAATTATTCCAATTAAACACAGTAATTTAACAAATCTGTCAAGAACTTAATATCTAGAATTATAGTACAAATACGGGAGCTTGCCATTCTTGAATAAGATAGAGAAGAGTGGGGCCAAATTTTGAAGTTAAAAATTATATCATCAGCATAGTTTAATATGTTTTTATCTGTTAGTACTCAAGGATCTTAATAAAAGAGTATGTTAACATTTTTACAACCCTGGCTGGTGTGGTTCAGTGGAGTGAGCACCAGACTGTGAACCAAAGGGTCACTGGTTCAATTCCCAGTTAGGGTACATACCTGGGTTGCAAGCCAGGTCCCCAGTAGGGGGGCATGTGAGAGGCAACCACACATTGATATTTCTCTTCCTCCCTTTCTTCCTCCCTTCCTTCTCCTCTCTCCAAAAATAAATAAATACATACATAAATCTTAACATTTTTTTCACAGATTGTTATTACCCAAGATAGGTAAAAGACAACATGGGCCAATATCAAGGGCAGGAATGCCAGTGTCAGAATTAAAACCAAGCACTTTTTAGTAAATCTCTGTTAGAACCAGAGGCAGAACATCATCCAGGAATGTTACTGGAATTCCATAGCCAGTAGACATAGGAAATTTATTGGATTGTCATTTATAGGAAGGATCAAAGTATTCAAATAGCAGATATGTACTAGAAAGACTAGGTGGATCTCTGTATAAGGGAAAGAAAAAACAGGTTTAATGGCTTCCATCAAACTGGACTGGGAAGCCATATACAATGGGAGTTGCCTGGGCAGCCCCAGTTCTCTCCAGTGTTCAGTGTGTGTACAGAGAAATGATTGTGGTGAGGCAGATACCTGAGGTGGAACGCTGACACCAACTCACACAAATCTGGTTTTGTTTTGCAGTGGGACACTTTTATTTGAAGATTAATCACAGCCTAATTTTGAGAGCTAAAACAACTAAAAAGTCACCACAACTATTTACTTGTTTCAAATGGCTTTATCTAAAGTCTAGGAAAGTTAAGAGAAAGGTACAGAATGTGGTATCTTTGTAACATTCTGGTGCCTAAAGCAAAAGTAGCATTTAGAATGGTAGCAGAATTACTCAAAATTGAACAATGCGAGTTAGAGAGAAGAAGTAAGAACACTTGAGTGAACACAGGAAAAATATTCTTAAGACTAAAACTTTTGCTCAGTAGGAGAATTGTTGGCTGTACGGAAACTACCCTGGGATTACCACCATGTCTCCCTGCCACAGTTTTATTGGCAACTTAGAGTAATGAAAATATATTAAATCAGGAAATTCTTGTAGCCTTCAGCAATCCCTTTAATACCTTTGGGTCTCAGTTTCCCCTGGAGATGAAGGGCTAGAACTCAATGAGCTGTGAAATCCATCAATCTTTAACATTCTGAGAGTCCTTTCATATACTGCTCTCTCCATTTTCCTGTTTGTGTTCAAATCCATCTTCTTTATTCCCTCTACTCCATTCTCCATATGTCTCCCTGCTGTTTCTTGTCATCTCTGACACAAAAGAGACAGCTGTAGAGACTATTAGTCAAAATTACTGCATAATCATCATCAATACCAGACAACCAGGTTTCATCAGGGGGAACAGGGCTGAGTAAGCATGAAAACCACAGTCATTGGACTGACATGAAGTAAGCAGAATCACAAGGCCAAAATGAGTATCACACTGGATTACCTCTACATTCTTTATACTTGTTTGCTTCCCTGAATCAATTTTTTTCCCGCAAATGAGAGTTGCAGGAATGTTTTGCTGTAAGAATGGCTAATTCTAATGAATGTTTGGATTTTCCAACTCACCTTCTACCTTGGAGGATGGCACTAATTAATTCCCAGCCAACTAATCTGATTCACAGGCTACACAGTGTGCCAATCATTTCCAACCTCTGTTCAGTCTATAGCACCTACTTTTTAAATATGGGCTTAAGTACTGCTTAAACATGAAAAGTCCTGGCTGGTGTAGCTCAGTGGATTGAGTGTGGGCTGCAAACGAAAGGGTCGTCAGTTCAATTCCCAGTCAGCACACGTGCCTGAATTGTAGGCCTGGTCCTCAGTACGGGGCGGGCAAGAGGCAACAACACCTTGATGTTTCTCTCCCTCTCTTTCTCCCTCCCTTCCCCTTTCTAAAAATAAATAAATAAAATCTTTAAAAAAAAAACACGGGAAGAGTGTGTGTGTGCGCGCGCACACACACAAACATATACACATTTTTTTTTTTGTTTCAGGTTTAAGGAGAAGGTAAACTTTTCCTGCTAGTGTTAAAAAAGAATAAATGATTGATCATTATATTAAAATGGTATTTAAACACAGGAACCTCTTATATTGGAGATCACCATGCAAATTATTCTAAATTTAGTGTGGATATTGTTCTTCCATAAAAAAAAAATTACCCTCAATATGCTCTGTTGTTACTAAAATGAGTCCAACATTGACTGTGGTCATTTTCAGGAGCTCTACATCAGTCATTCCATTTAATAGCACACATTCAGTGCAGATTATAGAAACAGGAAAAGAAGGAAGACATAGCTTTTTGTTTAATGAAAAGGAGTTTAAATATGTGAAGAGCAGCAAACAAGCCACACATGAGAATGGAGGTGGGGGAGTTGAAAAAGCATTAATTTATGCACCAGTAGAATGTCAATATATTCTACTATTCAGAAAAAAATAGGAGAGAGTATTACGAATTGCTGTTCATTCCATTCAGGGTTAGTAGCCCTAAAATCCTGGAAGTGCGTAGGATATTTGGTAAGCTATATTGATATTTGGAAACTGACAGTTTCTAAAGAGGTAAGAGCAAACTAAACTATTTCATATTGATAACAATGTACTGCCTTACTTGATAGAAGACATGTTCACAGAGTGCCCATGGTACTAGACCCATAATGTCTTAACTACCTTTATCTTAACCATCAACACTCCACCACTCATGAGGTAACCAAGGCTCCTTTGGCTTTTTAAAGAGCCTCCAATTAAAGGGAACTTACACATGAAATAAATACCAATCAGGAAAAAGTTCACTTAACCCCATGGTAATCTCAGTTAGTTCCACATTTTCAAATTATTGCACTCTGATGCCTTGCAGTACATCACCATTTTAGAAGTTCTCTTATCTGTGAAAAAAGCTAAGATTAACTTCCCAACTTTGCCACTACCAATAAATCTGCTGTTTTCAGGAACATAAAATGTGAAATTAAAAGATTAGTCAAAAAGTGAAAAATTGAAAAACACTTGAAAATATCTGTTCATTCATTCATTGAGCAAACATTGTTCACTATCCCCATGTGCTATACAATTTTTTAGGAACCACAGAGAAAAAATGGTACACTGTTCCTATTCTGAAGGAACTTCCAATGTGTACATTAACAGAAGACAATTTTGTGTCAACAAATTATTCGAATAGCATGTGCTAAGTGTAAATGACATCCACAGCTTCTGTAAAAGGACAGTAAAAGGAGGAGAGAAGGCCTGGTTGCCTGTCATCAACATATTTCCATCACCGCAGTTGTTTCCTGAAGTGTCACTAGTAATTTAAAAAAAATCACTCTAACCACCATTTATGAATGATATTAGAATGGATTCAAGTTTATTTTTGTATCTTCACTTGGACTTGTCTGCCTTCTGATGCTTTTCTTGAATGGGGCAAATGAGGTGTTAGTGCTAGGAAGAGACAGGTTGCACAGAATCTTTATTCCTTCTTTATCAATGTCACTGCTTAAACAGACTACTTTGCTAGCCAAAAGTACTTTAACAGCAGTCCAAAGTTGATATTTACTTACCTCCTCTTTTTGATTTTATCTATAATACATGTTTATAAGGAGAAAAGCAATTGCTAATAAAAAAAATCTGTGATTATATTTCTTTAACCCTCTACAAAATGTTTTGCTTTGGGGGGAGGTTTTCATTAAATTCTGGGCATGGAAAAGAGGACATGTCACAAATGAAAGTGTCTCATGCTGAAAAAAAATGGAATAGCCATTGCTCTACAAGATTCAGGAATGCTGCAGAAAGAAGGGGCATTTGCCACACTGATGAGTTTGTGTTTATCAAAATGGTATGAAAGTGTTTTTAAGCAGGTTATGTATATGATCCAATCTGCATGTTAGACCAGTCCCTCTTCTGGTTGTATAGAATTTGATTTTGTGTTGGCTGAAAACACCATAAAACTACAAATGAAAATAATTTTGCAGTAGCTCTTGAGCTAAATGAAAGGGCTTAGCGTTGGTGTTGAGTGGGGTGGGGGGGAGTAAGTCTAGACAGAAGGGGACAGATATGAGATATATTGTGGTGGTAAAATGAATCTGTTGGTAACCAATTGGTTCTGGTTTATATTTCTGTCTTTTTGGACTGGGCTATAAGATCAGAATAAATTTGGGGAACAAGATAATACATGAAGTTGTAAAAATAGTAGTTTGAGCTCTATCTGGAATTGATAAAAAGCAAAATGTGTAGATTTCTGTGAAGCAGCCAGTGGTAAGGCATGGGAATAAGGAGAATGGAATTGGTTGGAGGGAAACCCTTGGTGGTTTGGGGCTTATAGGTGAGAATTTAAAATATGGACTTGTGACCAGGAAGGGGAACTAAGAAGACACTCTGAGTAAATTGACCATTTAAGAGGCTGGAAGAGGAAAATGATGTTTTAACTGACCTTGAGAAGGAGTGATCTGAGATCTGAGCAGAAACCTAGAACAAATGAAAGTGAAAAATGGGAGAGTTTGAAAATGGAAGGGATTGTCAGTAGTGACAATGAAACTCAGCAGAGAAGACAAGTTGAGTAAAGACTGAAAAGTGCCATTAGTGTCTATCAATTAGAAACCACTGATTCCAGTTTGAGAACAGAGTTATATAAATGCTCTGGAAGGAGGCAAGATTTCAGTAAGTTGAAAAGATAACGGAGGGTGTTAAAGCTAAGCCATGAGTTGAACCAGCACCTGGACATACGCTTCCTTGAGAGGATGTCCACTGGAGTGACACTTTGTGGGAGTGTCACTCCCCCTTTGACACCTCTACCCTCCTCCCCTTTGACATGTCACTCATTTCTTAGGATAAATCAACAGGTAGTATGGACCAATCTAGTAATTTCTATACTACAGCTGTTTCTTTTACCAAGGTAACTAACTTACTGAAGCAGTACCACGTTCCTAGCAAAAGAAGAATCTTTTGGGGAGCCAGGACATGGAGGTCCAGGATAGATTGATGATCCATGTGGCTCTGCTAGACTCTCCAAATATGCCCTCATGTTTCATTTGTGGGGAGAGAGAACCAATCAAAAAAGAACATGTACTGTGGGCACAGCATTCTATTTGTAGTGGCAGAATTTAGTTAGTTAACCTTAGCTTTTGTCACAAATATGAGACATTTACTAAAATAATAGTTTAATTTTCCTTCATACAAAATCTGGTTTTGTGACTCTCATGCAGAGGTGATAGAGGTCTCCAGTCTCCTTCCAAGCTGTGTTAACTGCAACCTCAACAAATGCATTAAAGATTTTCGCTACACCATCCATTCAACAGAAGGGTGAATGGAGAGTGAATATGAATCACACCCACTTTAAAATGCCTCAATCCAGGAAGAACATACTATTGCAACCTGCTTTCCATTGGCAAGAACTTGTCATATGGCTCCAATATACTCAAGGAGGGTAAAGACTACAGTTTTAGCAGTAGGCCTGACAAGTGGGAATAGGTTTGGTGAGTGCCTAATCAGTTTTTACCAACCTACACTTAAGGCTATCATATATCTTTTTCACTAGTTACCCTCCAAACAGAAAACAGTCACCCTTCAGGGAGAGACCTCAAGCTCCCTCTGCTTGCTCCATTCACATGTATTTGTTCTAAGCAGTTCCTGCAATTTTGAGTGAAATTATTCTTCCCTTCAATATGCTTATAAATTCTTCCTACTCTTCCAAACTCTTTATAGCTCATAAAGATATGGAGGTTCTTTGTGATTTGATTTCTTTTCTATTTTAATAAATCTATTCCTAATTTATGAACTGCTCTCCAACCCAATCTTTCTCTCTCTTGTTTGAAAGATAATTCTTTAAATATCCAAGAGGTTTGGATCTTATGGAAATTTCCAATTAAGAAAGGATCTTTATTGTTGTAAGGTAAATATTATTAATTACAACTTTATATGTTGCTATTTGTCACTTTTTCAAAGGTCTGCAGGAAATGACAAAACTAGAGAAAGATATAACCACAGCAGACATCACTTATATGTAGAAATAAATGAGAATCATAGAAAAATAGCATAGTCAAACTATTACCACAAATAAGAACAAAGCAACATACTATGTTTAGGTAAAATACAGTCATTTTGCTGTTTCTTTACTTCTGATTATTTCAACTTCAGTAAAGAGGAAAAGGGGAAGGGTTTAGAGCAACAAGTATGAAAGACACATGGACAAAAGCTGGGGGGGTGGAAATGGGAGGGAGCTGGGGAGGGCTGGGGCGGTGGGCTGGGATGGGAGTAAAAGAGAGAAAACTGTATAAGAACAACAATTAAAATAAATTTTTTAAAATAAATAAATAAATAAATGTTACTTAAAAAAGGAGGAAAAAAGAGAAGGAAATAATGGATTTCAGAACTGAGATGAGTCAAAATTTTGTTTGGATTGCTCTAAGGAAACTATCTTTCTAGCATTACTTGATGTGTTCTACTTTACTATTTACCTATGATGTGTCCTGAATTGGCACACTGAGTTTTAGCTTCTGGATATATTTCTAAGAACTATAGGAAGGTAAGCAATTCCTGCTTAAAGGTTTTGCACAATCTTTCTAATAACAAATTGAAACTAAATGGATTAAAGCTTCTTGTGTGGGCAATTGATGTGGGAGCTTTACCAGCAAAGAATGTCCCACATGAAAAGTGAAGGCATATATTTCTTTAGTTTCTAATCTCACATTCCTTGGACTTGACTTAACAGCACCAAGAGATTTCTCAATTACACCCAAACTGCCCTTTTCTTATCTATGCTGTCATTTTGTTCTTTATTGCTTCTCATACTTTCTATATTAATTCTCTTGCTATTCTTTTTCTTACTCTTGATCATGATCTTGTGTTTGAACGAAGGATATCTGTAATTTGTTCACACTTCCAAGGAGAGAATTTACATTTTATAGAACATGAAGCTTATGTATTTTGGTATGGGGGAGTCTTTACAAAAAAGAATATAATATTGTGCCCTGGCCGGTGTGGCTCAGTGGATTGAGCACCAGCCTGCGAACCAAGGGGTCATGGGTTTGATTCCCAGTCAGGGCACATGCCAGACTGTGGGCCAGGTCCTCAGTAGGGGGTGCATAAGAGGCAACCACACAGTGATGTTTTTCTCCCTCTCTTTCTCCCTCCCTTCCCCTCTGTCTAAAAATAAAATAAATAAAATCTTTTAAAAATAAATAAATGTCATTTTAAAAAGGAATATAATATTGCCATAACCAGTGACAGCCTTGGAAGTGGCCCGCTCAAGTTAAGGGTCCTAAAGATTGTGCTTCATTAATGTCATGTTAAATCTGCCCATCACAGCTAGCCCATCCTAGATCTATTCTTTCTTCTTGTTTTTTAAAAAATTTAATCTTCATTTTTTTACATTAGCTTTTAGTCCCCCTATGCCCCCTTCCTCCAAGTAATCACCACACTGTTGTCCTTAGATCTGCTCTTTCTTCACATTGATTCTTGTTATATATTCACTAGAGGCCATATAACAGAGTTTATACTATGCTTATTCAGCATTCCGTCTTCACTTACTATGAAGCAGCTACTTATGCAAAGAAAGAGTAGTGGATTTGTCACAGACACTCAGACATTTAGTTCTTAATGTAAATCTACCTATGAATAAAAGTGAAGTTAGATGGAATTTTGAACTAGGCAGACAATTCAACTTTCACTTTGGGCAATGTGACTTTTACTTTGAAAGAGAGGGAGCCGAAGTTAAAGAGGAATAGATGGAGAGTGCTGACATATAGAAAACCAGTTTTGCATTACTTATTGTGAAAAAGAATATATGCATGCAAAGGGAAGCTTTGGAAATGATCAAAAATAGTAAGTTAACAGATATATCCACTTATTTTTTATTGATCTTTAATCTCCTACTCCTATTGCTAGAGAAACAGTGTAAATTTATAGATAAATTTCAGGCTCTAAAATTAAATAGACCTGAAAGCAAACCCTGGCTCTGACACTTCCTAGCTGTGAGATTCTAAAATCTCTGATGCACTAGTGCATCAGATATGAATGGAGAGGATGATCTCCAGCAGGTTGATAGGATTTGTTTTAATATTTGTGTGTGTTAACATAAATGATACTAAATGGAACAGCCATCATTTAGTTACTATTAAGCAATCAATGTGTATGTATATATGTATATACATATAAATACATAACATACATATATACTGATATAATAGGCACTAAAGAATGAGATTAAACATTTGTAAATATTCATATTTAAGCCTGTTATTTAAATGACCTTCACTATAACCTATTTCTTGAGGATTTTGTTGTAAGGATTTTTTAAAGATGTTATTTATTTACTTTTAGAGAGAGGGGAAGGGAGGGAGAAGAGGAGAGAAACACCAATGTGCGGTTGCCCTTTGAACACCCCCCACTGGAGACCTGGCCTGCAACCAGGCATGTGCCCTGACTGTGAATCAAACCAGTGACCCTTTGGTTCACAGGTACAATCAATCCACTGAGCCACACCAGCCAGGGCTGTCATAAGGATTTTGCTTTCATTATACAGTAATAACTTTGTAGATTAACAAATGTGTCTTTCACTTCTTGAATTGCACAGCTTGAACCAGACTGCCATACCCCATCACCTGATCCTCTCTCAAAGTTGCATGCTAGCAAATGTCATTTTAACTTATGTCCATATCAAACATCCATTTTAAGAGGAAGATTCATCAAAGTGCCAATTGCATTTCTATTCTCATAAGCATTATTCTGTTTAAAGTTATGAACCATCTTGAGTTGAGCTGAAATCAAAAGATAATGTCATAGAATTCAATGTAGAGCTCAGAAAGTTGACAGAACCAGTATTGGAAAAGAAACAGAAATCTAGGTAACTCCTGAAGAATAAGACGGAAAACCTGCATCAGAAATGCTGTCTCACTAATAGCCTGGTACAGTGATTTTTACATTACAGGCCAGGGCTTATAGTGAGATGTAAAATTAATTTGTAAGGCTTGGCCAGCATTTTAAAATGGGATGGGGTGGGGTGGGGTGGGATGGGATGGGGTGGGATGGGATGGGATAGGATGGGTAGGATAGGATAGGATAGGATAGGATAGAAAACAGAACATTACACAAATAGTTCTAATGAATATTACCTCCACATCCTTGATCATTCACTAAGGATTCAATACATCAATAAAGAGCATCCAATTAGACAAACCAAGGTCATGATCTTGCTCTCTAGCTAGTTTTCGAAAAGTCACTTCATTAGACTAGAATAAACAATTTGCCCGGAATATAGTCCAAAATTACATTAAGAGAGACTGAATTTGGGCCTTCTGAACCGGCATCACCTACTTATGCCTGGCACTAACCACATATACTGTTGCTCTGTGTCCCTCACAATTCTTTCTGCTGTTGGAAGTTTAAAAATTTCATTATGTATGTTTGGTTTGGAAAATAACAAAAGGTTTTGTTCCTGCTCTATCATTTTTTCCTTTCCCCCTATGCACACATGCCTGGAAAGTTCAAAGACTTGGAAAGCTCAGCTTGTTCTGATACAGGAATGAACTAGGACTAACAGCTTTCCTGTTTGGTCATTGAACCCTTGTGTTAGCAGAGACTGCTTGGTTAAAATTTACACTGATGTGGGTCAGGCTGAGGTCAGCCTATAAAGCTCTGTTGTCTATGTTTACTGAGATTTGTCCTGCCTGAGCCAGTTAAAAAGTTACCAATGTCAAAAAAAAACCCAAACCTTATGACCTTATGAAAGCATTGAAACCTTATGCCTCCTGCCCAGGCTGTATCAGAAGCATGAATCTTTTCTTCCCCAAATGTCAGATCCAGGTTTCCAGCCAATGATCCAAGATGTTGGGGTATTAGGTTACTGACCAATAACATCCCTATTCCTTTCACCCAAGTCAGAAACTTGTTTAGTAACAGGCAATGTTATCTAATAGAGAAAAAAATTCAAAGTAACAGTTTTATTACTGATAAGGCTGAAGGAAAGATTCAACTGCCAATATCAGGAAAATATAAAAAGTGTAAAAATTCTGACAAATGAGGCATAAAAATTAAATGGATAAAATTACCAAACACATATTGTGAAGATATCAGCTATCCCTCAATCTATAATTTTAAGACAGTTCCAATAAAAATCCTACCTGTTCCCTGTTTCCATGAAATTTAAGAATATAATTCTAAAATTATTTGGAAAAGCAAGTGACTCATAATAATGAAGGCAACTTGAGGGGTAAAAGAGAACAATGTCAGATACTTGCACTTATGGTTATCACAACATATTACAAACATTCACCGTGGATAAGAAAGTGAGGTTTTGGTAGAGGGATAGAAAAGTAAAGAACAAAGAATACAGAGCACAGAAAGATACACAGAAATAAATGGGATCTGTGCATGTGACAGAGATAGAATGAATATTCAATGGAAAATGTGTTGCTTATTTTTCTGTTATCTAAATGTGGTCATAAAATTAAATTGGAATCATTATACCTTACCCATAAAGCAGTTCCAAATGGATTAAAACATGAATTTCTTTTTATTTTTTCAAAGATTTTATTTTTTTTTTATTTTTAGAGAGAGGGAAAGAGAGGGAGACAGTAAGGGGGAGAGACATCAATGGTGTGGCTGCCTCTAATACATCCCCAACTGGGGACCTGGCCCTCAACTCAGGCATGTGCCCTGACTGGGAATCGAACTGGCAACTTCTTGGTTCACATGCCGGTGCTCAACCCACTGAGCCACACCAGCCAGGCCATGAATTTCTTTTTAATCTAAAGAAATTCTTGAGATTTTAAGTCAGGGAAGGATTTCTTAATTGTGATAAACACAATCTATCAAGGAAATTAAAATTTGACTCCCTTAATATTATAAACATCATAAAAAATGACAATAATTGAAAGGATAAAAGCTGGGTCACTTTTCCCAGCTTGTGGCCTACATTTCCCTCTCTGGACCACAAACAGATTTGGATAGATGCTAATGGTGGACATGAGCCATAGATGAAATCCTCAGTGCAAATTAACTGCTTGAGAAGCACACCTGGAATGGAACGCTATGCAAAGCACTGTCTTGTGTATCTCCAGAAGTATTGCACAATTACTGATACAAGATCCTCACATTTTTCTGGCAAATATTTACACACCTTGAATTATTTATCACTAATAATTATGGCATACTGCTAGTAGCCCTTGTTTCTCAATTTCATGGTTCCAAAGTGAGTTTGGTTTTAAATGTTCCTCTAAAAAGGTATGCTAAATTGGATATATAAATATGGTGAAAAGGAAGGGCTTCAGAAAACCAAAAAGCCCTAACAAAAGCAAAAGCTCTAGTAATATTTTTGTCTTTTCCTCTCAGACATAATGGCGCCAGTGTTAAGCATCGCCAAGATGGCTGTATGCCTGTTCAGCACCCTTATATTTGCAAGATTCATTAGTGCCACCTGAAATTTCCCCTGTGGTAGCCAGTGACAGACTGGGCAGGTAGCAGGCAGTGTTGCTCTAGGAAATTAGACTGTAAGGTTGTTTTAGTTGACTACTGATCATCGGATGTTTAGGAGAAATTATCTTGCAAATCTTGAAAAATATATATTCATCAATAGGTTATATACACCTGCTACAACAACACAAGGACATGATGCTTTTTAATAGGATAAAATAAGATTCAGAAAATGATTATAGCTTCCCTCACATACATACTCACACTTGCATTTAAAAATCTCCATTTGGGTGTTATTTGCAGTTCTAATAAGTAATTAAGGAATAATGAAACTTCAAACCCAGAAGACAAAAAACAGTACCCATAGGGATTCAGCAGGGCCAGACACAGCTCTTATGCTGATGTTATTAAATGAATTTGGCTCTGTGTGATTTGAGTAGATATATGCAGTGACATTACCTATTATCATAAAATGACAGCAGAGATTAGGAATTCAGTTTATGACAAAGAACAATGCCCCTGTATAAAGTGTCTATTAAGATTTCTTTTGAAATTTGCCAGCAAGTGAAGTCATTACTATTTTACCCTTTATATCTTCATGAGGACTGTGATTGTTAATAAGCTTTTCTAAAAATTTTCCAATTCTCTCCAATATTTTAGCATCTACTGAAAGGTATAAGGTTCCATGTGAAATGAAGCAATGAGTTATGATGTATCTTACTCACAATGCAATTCATATACTTTGAAGTAACTGAATATAGAATGTATTGAATTTTGTTTCTTTGAATTAGCCTTTGAGATGTGAGGGGTTAAAATTAAATAAATATATTCTTCTATTTCACTCTTTAAAATATGTAAAATAAATCAGTTATATATTTTCCTCTTAAGTTTCTTCATCTCTTTTTATAAAATGTAGAGCTAGAATTCTCCCAACTATACAAGCTCAAAAGCTCAATGTCATCTGTCATTTTTTTTTTTTCAGATCAATCATGAACCAGGCTAGGATATTTGGAAATAAAGTAGAGGATTCCTTCCCTCACAGAAAACCATACTTTGGTAATAGCCACAAAGATGTTCCCTAATGATCTTCTTCTCCTGGTATCCATACACATGAATCCTACACTCCTACTTGGAATTAGGGCTGAACTATCTGACCAATAAAATTCTGTAGAAGTGACGGTGTGAGATTTCTAAAGCTAGGTTATCAAAAGCATTTCAGCATTTGCCTTGGACTCCCTGACCACTCCACTCCCTCCTAGGGAAACTAGCTAACATGTTGTGAGGATAGTCAAACAATCAATAGAGAGGTGCATATGAAGAGGAAATGAAGCCTCATGCTAAGAGCCAGCACAAACTTGTCAGCTATGTTAAGTAAGTCTTGGGGGTGGATTGTTTAGTCCAATTCAAACCTTCACATAACTGCAGCCTTGACTACCTTACAAGATAGCCCAAGCCAGAATCACCTAGTTAAATCACCCTCAAATTCCTGAAACTCAGGAAGTGTAAGCGGTAAGATTTATTGTTGCTTGAAATCCCCTAAATCAGGAAAAAAAAAAAAAAAGGTTGGGATAGCAATATTCATATTGGCCAAACAGACTTCAAAGCAAAAGCCGCAACAAAAGCAAAAGGACATTATATAATGAAAAAGGGAGCAATCTAACAAGAGGTTATAGCTCTAGTAAACATTTATGCACTCAACATAGGAACCCCTAAAAATGTAAAGCAGGGGTGTCCAACCTTTTGGCTTCTCTAGGCCACATTGGAAGAAGAAGAGTTATCTTGGGCCACACATTAAATACACAAACACTAACGACAAATAATGAGGAAAAAAAGGTCTGTGCACAATTTTCGTGATATTCGCCACCACAGATAAGCAAAAAAGTCCTCACACAATAACCCTAATTATGCAGCAGCCCTTTCAATAATCTTTTCAAATCATTGAGCAGGTCCCAAGTTTGCAATCACTAATACAGAAAATGTACATATCTAGGTAATAAAACTAAGTAATGTTTTAGGTAAATTTACAATTTTGTATTGGGCCACATTCATAGCCATCTTGGGCCACATGTGGCCCATGGGCTGGACACCCCTGAGAAGCAAATGTTGATGGACATAAAGGGATAGACTGACAGTAATAAAGTCATAGGAGGGGACCTTAATAGCCCATTGACATCAATGGATAGATCTTCCAGATAGAAAAGCAATAAGGAAATGGTGGCCTTATGTGACACAGTAGATAAGACAGATTTAACTAATATCTTCAGAGCATTTTACCCAAAAGAAGGAGAATATACATTCTTCTTGACCGCACATAATATATTTTCTAGAAGGCCACATGTTACTCCACAAAACAAGTCTCAATAAATTTAAGAAGACTGAAATAATATCAAGCATCTTCTCTGACATGATGGTATGGAACTACAAATCATTTACAAGGAAAACACAGACACACATAAGCTAAATAACATTACTAAAGAATGGATGAGTTAACAATGAGATCAAGGAAGAAATTAAAAGATACTTTGAAACAAATAAAAATGAGAACACAACAACACAAAAATCTATGGCACACAGCAAAAGTAGTTGTAAGAGGGAATTTCATAGCATCACAGGCCTATCTCAAGAAACAAGAAAAAGCTCAAATAAACAATCTAACTTTACACTTAAAGGAACTAGAAAAAGAACAACAAACAAACCCCAAAGTGTGTAGAAGAAAGGTAATAATAAAGATCAGAGCAGAAATGGAGTTTGAGAAAAAATAGAAAAGCTCAATGGCACCAAGAGATGGTTCTTTGATAGATAAACAAGATTGACAAACATTTAACCAGACTCATTAAGAAAAAGAGAGAGGGCCTAAATAAATATAATAAGAAACGAAAGAGAAGTAACAACTGACACCAAAGAAATACAAAGGATTGTAAGGAAATATTACAAACAACTATATACCAACAAATTGAACCATCTGGATGAAATGGATAAATTCCTAGAAACATACAATCTTCTGAATGTTTCTAATTGTAAAACTGAATTAGGAAGAATCAGAGAATCGGAATAAACAGATTACAACTAATGAAAATGAAGCAGTAATATAAAAAAAAAACCAAAACAAAACAAAAAAAAAAACAACTCCCAACAAACAAAACTCTTAGACTAGATGGCTTCACAGGTGAATTTCACCAACATTCAAAGAACTATCACCTACCATTCTCAGACTTATCCAAAAAAATTCAAGAGGAGAGGACACTTCTGAGCTTGTTTTATAAGGCCAGCATTATCCTAATTTTAAAACAGATAAAGATACTAGAAGGAAAGAAAATTATAGGCCAATATCCCTGATGAACATAGATGCTAAAATTTTCAACAAAACTGGTTTCAGCAAACCAGATCCAACAATACACTAAAAATATCATACACCATGGTCAAGTGGGATTTATTCCAGGGATGCAAGGTTGGTGCAATAGCCTCAAGTCAATAAATGTGACACAGCACATAAACAAAATGAAGGATAAAAATCACACCATCATATCAATAGATGCTGAAAAATCAGTAAATAAAACCCAGCACCCATTTATCATAAAAACTCTCAGCAAAGTGGGAATCAATGAAACATACCTCAACATGATAAAGGCCATATGTGTCAAACTCACAGCCAACATTATGCTTAATGGGCTAAAACTAAAAGCATTTCCTTTAAGCTCAGGAACAAGACAGAGATGTCTACTTTCATGACGTATTCCACATAGAACTGGAAGATCCTAGCCACAGCAATCAGAAAAAAAAGAAGAAATAAAAGGCATCCAAATTGTAGAGGAAGAAGTAAAACCATCACTATTTGCAGATGACATGATACTTTACATAGAGAACCCTAAAGATTCCACCAAGAAACTACTGGAACTGATAAATGAATTCAGTAAAGTAGCAGGATACAAAATAAGTACCCATAAATCACTCCATTTTTATACACCAATAATGAACTATCAGAAAGGGAAACTAAGAAAACAATCCCACTTACAACTGCATACAAAAAAATAAAATACGTAGGAAGAAATTTAACCAAGGATGTGGAAGTCTTATATTTGAAAAATTAAGACACTGAAGAAAGAGATCGAAGATACAAATAATTGGAAGCACATACCATGTTCATGGATAGGAAGAATTAACATCATTAAAATGTCTATACCCAATTCCTGTCAAGATACCAATGGTGTATTACACAAAACTAGGAAAAATATTCCAAAAATTTATATAGAATCACAAAAGACCCCTGAATACCACAGTAATCTTGAGAAAGAAAAACAAAGTTGGAAGAATCATGCTACCTGATATCAAACTGTACTATAAGGCCATAGTAATCAAAACAGCATGGTACGGGCATAAAAACAGACATAGATCAATGGGACAGAATAGAGAGCCCAGAAATAAATATGTAACTTTATGGTCAATTAATATTTGACAAAAGAGGCAAGAACATTCAACGGAGTAAAGACAGCCTATTCAATAAATGCTGTTGGGAAAATTGGGCAGATATGTGCAAAAAAAATGAAACTAGGCCACTTTCTTACACTGCACACTAGAATAAACTCCAAATGGATTAAAGACTTAAATGTTAGACTTGAAACCATAAAAATTCTAGAAGACAAAGAGTCAAATGTTGGACATTTCTCATGGCAATATTTTTTCTGATATATCTCTTACAAGGGAAACAAAAGATACAATAAATAAATGGGACTCCATCAAACTAAAACGCTTTTGTACAGCAAAGGAAACCATCAACAAAATGATAAGGGAACACACTGAATGGGAGACTGTATTTGCCAATGATACATCTGACAAAGTGTTAATTTCCAAAATATAATAATATAAGAACTTACACAGCTCAATATCAGGAAGATAAACAACTCAATTCAAAAATGGGTGCCCTGGCCAGGTGGTTGAGTTAGTTGGAGTGTCATCTCATCCATCAAAACGTTGAAGATTCAATTCCTGGTCAGAGCACATACCTAGGCTGTGGGTTCAATCCCAGGTCAGGGCATGCATGGGAGGCAACCAATTAATGTTTCTCTCACATCAATGTTTCTCTCTCTCCTCTCTCTCTCTCTCTTCTCTCTCTCTCTCTCTCTCTCTCTCTCTCTCTCTCTCTCTCTCTCTCTCTCTCTCTCTCTCTCCCTCTCCCTCTCCCTCTCCCTCTCCCCCCCTCTCTCTCTCTCTCTCTCTCAAGTCAATAAACATATCCCCAAGTGAGGATTCAAAAAATAAAATTAAAAATGCACGGATCACATGGATCTCTACAATATTCCAGGTTTCTGACACTCTAAAGTCTACAAGGACATGGAGCAATTCTTTTATAGTCTCTTAAAATACATTCTTTGAGAAATTGATTGAAGAAAGGTTTCTAAAAGAAGGAACAGCACCCTTAAAATGTTTGTCAAATAGAGAAATTAATTATTTCTTTAGCAGACCTCTTAGGATAATACCTTTTCACCTCTAATATACCACGTTTTGCCACAGAGATAGACTTAAAATATTAATGTCATCAAAATCTGTTTTGATAGTTTTGCCAATTGCACACTTTTGGTACAGTTTTGGTTTCATTTGTGGTAAATCATGTAAAACTATTTTAAGACTGATATACTTTTTAAAAAGCCTCCTGATTTGTTTAACAATCCAGTTTCCCCTTGATATAGGCTACTGGAATTGTCAAACCCAGAAGCTTGTAGCTGATCAGCACTTTTGCCCTAGATACCTAGTTTTTCCTCTCACTTAATGGTGCCGTCCTTGATAATGTTGATGCTCAACCATCTAGAGGTTTTTTGTATCAGGTACTAGAGTCCTGACAGATATGTGAAAAAGATTATTAGTTTTCCCTATCCAGCATGTCTACCTAAAAGTGATTTATAGGAGAACAAATTAGAATCTAATAATTAAATAGGTGTGTACTCAGGTGTTAAGTGATCAGCTATATAGTATTTAGGTGGAAGATCCATTCTCTTTGAAAATTGTGAAAGGATCTATAGCTTCCTACAAGAAAGGGACTTGTTTCAAGAGCTTAGCCAACTTAAAATTGTGTATACAAATCACACGTTTCCTGCCATAATAAAATACAACCCCTACTTTCAAATCTCTTGCAAAGATACATCAAGATTAATTTCAATTAATAAAACTTCCTGACATATTCTTGGGTTCTCTCTATGAAAATTTCTGATGATTGATTGCATGCTTAATAAACAATAAAACTTACAGACATCATGTTCTTGCTAAAACTCGATTTCCCCTCTGGTAATTGTGTGAAGGGAAGGAATGTAATTACATTTCTTGTCTATATTTCCTTGACAGTTGTTTCATGCAAAGACAGCCAAGCTCGAGAGCCTAATTCATTCACAGACCTGCAGCCAATATAAGTGCTTGGTGCACTGTTGGATGCCATTGCAGTTTCTTTACTGAAGATAAAATCTCCAAGTATTTTTCAACCATAAAAAAGAAAGACACCTTTTTCTGGCCAGGTAGCTTAGGTGGTTACAGCATCGTTTGATATGCCAAGGTTGTGGGTTCGATCCTGGTCAGGGCACATACAAGAATCAACCAATGAATGCATAACTAAGTGGAACAGCAAACAGATGTCTCTCACTCTCTCTCTTTCTCCCCCCTCCCCTTCCCCCTCTTTCTCTAAAAAAATCATAAATAAAAAAAATTTTAAAGACAGAAACCTTGCTATTTATGACAACATAGATGGACATAGAGGGTATTATGCTAAGTGAAATAAGTCAGACACAGAGAGACAAGTGCCATATGATCTCAGTTATATACTTATATGTGTAATCTAAAACAAACAGAACATATTGGTGGTTGTCAGAGGTGGGGGTTGGGGATGGGAGAATTGGGTAAAGGTGGTCAAAGGTACAAACTTCCAGTTATAAAATAATTAAGTCATGGGGATATAATATACAATATGGTGACTACAGTTAGTAATATCATATTGCATATTTAAAAGTTGCTGAGAGTAAATCTTAAAGTCCTCATCATAAAAAAAAAATTGTAGCTGTGTGATGATAGATGTTAACTATACTTATTGTGGTGATTACTTCTCATATATATGAATATCAAATCATTATGTTGTACACCTGAAACTAATATAATGTTATTTATCAATTGTACCTCCATTTTTAAAAATTAAAAACAAAAACAAAGATGGAAACTCCACATGGTTGATCACCCTCTTACCCTCAGGACTCCAAGAGGCTGTTGAGTGTGAAATCAAGGCTCCCCGATTACTGGGCTTGTGTGTTTTATTTTCTTTGAGTTGTTCCCATCTGCAAGGCTCTGAGAAAATATTTTTTACCTTGGGACAATGCTCCTTCCTTTAATAGTGGAATCATGTAGAGGAGTGGAGACTTTTCTTCCCTCCAAAGGTATTCATTATTCATTATATTAAAGGAAATGCATAGAGGTAGTTCTGCCATGTTTGACTTCATGTGACTGTAAAATTGCAATTCAAACTCAGTTCTTCCATGTTCAAGAAATTGAGTGAGTTAATCTTAAGTGGTAATTGATCCAGAAATTAATTACTGAACAAACACTGTGTGCATTTGATTTTTCTAGAAACTATAAAATGTTCATGAGATTTCAATCTAGAAAGGGGTTATAATTGGGAAACTGAAGGTAATGAAAGAATAATCCAAGATAGAAAATGCAGCTGGGTGGCAAATTTTATATAACAAATGGAATGGGTAGAAAAATGAGGCATCTTTATTTTTTATTTTGTGATTAATCTTGTCTTTGCCCAAGCTATACCTGGTTCCTGGGTGGTGGAATCCATACACATATACACACATATTATCTATAAACACACACATTTATTGTGTATGTAATTTGTCTTAAATGTATCTGATTTATGATTTAAATAATTTATGCAGTGATTTTAGGTATTATCCATGCCTCATTTGAATTAAACTATTTCAGTGTCTCAGCTCCTCCTGCTCCTTGCTCTTTTCCTTGAATGGATTCCTGGATAAGCATCTTCATGGAGGCAGAGAGTGTGTAGTCTTTGTAACTGGTACCCACTCCCTCCGATATGCAAGGCAATACCCTGTAAGGCAATAGCACTTAGGTGAAGATGAGAGAAGACATTGAAATAAGCTCAAGATTCAATTTTTACTAACAACATCACCAAGGAGAATAAACCAAGAAGCACATTCTCTGAAATATAATAAGGTAGATGTGCCAAAGATGGTATGAACCTCATTCCATGCTTCCAGGAAGCAGTGACCAGAGTAATATGTTTCTTTTACCCACACCAAAGAACCAAGCCATAAGCAAATCATAGTCCTCTCTTCACCCTTCTTTCATCTACTCCATCTTCTAGATTTATTCAAAGATTTCACTTTCCAGCAGGTAGTTCAGAAATTAATAATAATATCCAGCAAGAAACTGGAAGTGATTATTTGTATCCAAATACGTTTGGATGCCAAAGCAGCAGCAATGTGAACAGGAATAGTTACAAAAAAAAAAAAAAAAAGCTCTGAATGTGGTGCATGCTACAGAGAATAGTTCGTAACACTTCACCTTTCAAAAAGAATCACTTTTGCATTACAGTACTTGCTAATTTGTGGGAGCCTGAAATTCAAAGCAGGAGAAGATCCAGCTTCTCTCAAGCATCATCTCCCTAAGTATCTTATTTCTCTTCTCCAAATATCCCACTTCCGGATATTCTATATTGATCTAGGTGGCACACAACTTGACCTGACTTTCACAGTTAGGCCTCAGAAAGGTCACATGATTGACATCAATATTTAGTTCACCATGACCCTGGCTGAGGCTATGAGACCCTGTCTTAAGTACTAATGACAGAGATATTGAAGGAGAAAAACTCAGAGTTACAAAGCTCAAATCAAAAAGTATTATTACAATGAAAAAGTTGTACTAAAAATAAATATTAAACCTGGACAGAGTTGGCACAGGATAGACACAAAAAAGATAATGCTGAAGTAGCTTTTTTATTTATCTATAGATAGGTACCATTAAAGCCATTGATCAGAAACAATTCAAATTAATGTTTCATACATTGAGTATTTCAAAATTGAAAGGAGAAATAAGATTATGTAAAGTGCCTAAGTCTATCTGAATTTTCATTTACTTAAAAAAAAGAACAATTAATGATAAGTGGAGTTTATATTATGAGATACTGAAGGAATCTGTTTATTTTAAGCCAATGTCTGAACATGTACAATTTATGCTATATTCTAAGGGAAAAAAATTCTACCTATAAGTCATGTGCTGTGGCTAGCTATATAAGTGACTTTAACCAAATTACTTTACCAGTCTGAGCCAGCTGCAGGGTGATTATGTTGCGATATGCCAGAAGGGATGTTTCAGTGAAGTTCAGGTGACACTGAGTTCTGCCCCACTATTGCAGTAGTTATTATTGAACAAAATTCTGCCTTTATGGCTTTAACTAGTTTCTGGTTTTACCTTTCATATTACATGTAGCAATATTTTTATGTTTGCTGAAGGACTTTACCACCTATTAATTTATTCATTCCACTTATAATTGGCCTATAACTCAATCTCTTTAAGAAATATTTATAAACTGAGCAAAGGTAATTTGGTTATACTCGATCATTAGACCATTTTGGTAGATATTGGTAACCTCCACCAGTTAGAGATAGAAAAAGGTCTCTAGGTCTCTTCCTCTGGCACCTCACCACAAAATGACACATTCTAAGTCATAGATAGTATTCTGCTCCACATACCACAATTATGAGAAAGTAAGCACAACATTGTCCTTTCAGGAATTTTAGTAAATATTGTTGCAAATGTCTGTGTAAAACCAACATGACACTATTTAGACTCCCCTTAAAGTGGCTACATACAAGAACCAGAGCTAATCACAGAACTGGGGTACCAGCCTAAAAGGTACAGGACCCTGGCTTCTCAGGATCTGTTATCCACTTCCTGCAAAGGCTGAAATATAGACATCATTTCTAGCCAATCCCCATATGGTGAAACCACTCCACTAAACAATTAAAATCATTCTTTACATTATACTAATTAACAAACCATCTGGACTTTATCAGAGATAAAGACAGTGGAAGGGCACCAGAAGAGTCTAAATTTCTAAATATAGACTCCAAAATGCTAAATAAAGTAGGCCCAGCAGCGTGTACCAGGGCATAGATTGAAAACCAACATGGGAACACACACACGTACATATGTGTGAGCACACACATATTACACAAACCACATTTTAAATTAAATTGAAGACATTAAAATTTTCTTTATAAACATCCAAGTGCAACTTGCTAATACAAAACTAATCTCTACATTCAGAAATAAGCCCAGAGAGACCTCTCTTCTTGACAGAAGATTGGAGAGTGCCTATAATTGTTCCTTTGGCTGACTATATCCTAGCTTCTGAGCCCTGGGTCAGCTCTGAAGTTTAATTATATTTTAAGAATCAAAAGATGAGAGACCGAGCATTTGTTATATTAGTATAGCATGTTGCTGACCTAGAGCCCCTGGCATTTAACTCTGAAAACAATAGGAATATCTCTTGTACCCATTAGGTATTACCACACACTCAGCTGCATTGACAGACATTCTTATTTCACTGTGTCTGCAGTTGGATGGTAAGGGTCACAGAACAGGGAGTTGGACAAAGTAGAGTAGGCTTGGATGACTTAACTCTACTTTATGCCTCATTTGGTTTCCAGGCTGGGGAAAACTGTCTTCATGCTGACACTTGGGTACAAGAGGGCAAGGAGAGATCATGTAGGGCCTAGATTTGGAACCAACTGTCAGTCACTTCTGCCTACCTGCCATAGGGCAATGCAAGTCTGCAGGTCAAGCTGAAAGTCAAGGGGTAAGGAGGTGCCCTCTGCCCATGATGAGGTCACTGTAAGGCAGCAGATGCAGGGAGGGCTGCAGCACTTAAGTCTGTCATTCAGCTGTGACATCCTCTTCACAAACCAAAACATACTGTCACCCCTCCCTGAATTAAATATTTCTCTTTTCATTGTACCTGTTAAAACATTATCAACCAAGAAGGAAAGAGATTTTTGCTTTTATATACTTTTCCATTTTGTGAATGAGCCTCCTGCAAATATCAGGACCTCATGCAGATTTGTTTTATAAAAATGTATTCATTCATTCATTTTACAATCAAATATTGAGCACCTACTATATATAGATCAAGTGAAACAGTGCAAGAAATGTAAAGATGGGAAAATGTAGATTATTTCTCAATGATCTTGAGGATTTGGGAGTTCAGGAGGGAAGCTTGGGGTAGGAGTAGCATCAAGTACAGAAAGAGGGTAAGGTGGTGAAAACCATCAGTTTGGGGCTTAAGCATTCCTGCATTGGAGTCTTAGCCCCACCATTTCAGGCAAGCTATTTATCCTCTCTGTGCCTCAGATTCAACCATCGACAGAGAGACTCAAAAATGCCACACACCTTATAGGTGGAGAATTAAAATATGTAATTTATGCCTGGCCCCTACAATTGTTCAATTAGGAGCTAACATAAGACTTTAGGTTACTTTGACAGATGGGACACCACCTCACCACAGTGAGCTCTAAACCCATTTCCTCCTCCATTCTGTTGTCTCCACAGCCCCATGCTAATCGCTGTCCAACAGCTGGCTTTGGTGACAACTTTTGTAATCACAGGCTGTAAAAACCAAACTAGGGAGTTAAATTGTTTTCAGGGATCTGTTTTGTTATGAAAGCAATTACAAACAACTCTCAATCCCTTTCCTTAAAGGAACGATGAGGTGAATTCTGGGTGGAACAGAATCAGAAAACCTGGATAGAACACCTGTATCACCAACCTGCCTCTGCCATGTGATGCACAGCAAAGGCCAGCTGTTTGTAAGGCCACAGAGCAACGTGGCCCACTGTTGGGTGCAAGAGCTGCTTTTCTGACTGAGTTTCTGTAATCTCATTGACTGAGTTTCTGGAATCTCACTGACTGAGGAAACACATCCTCATTATCAATCAACCAGGGGTCAGGACAACTCCAAGATAAAAAAATAATAAATGAACAAACAACTCATGTAGTTTTAGGCTGCATTTACATAAACATTACTCCCTTACTACACTGGAGTTTGGTCCCTAGTGACCCTGGGGTCAGGAAGGGGTCATATCAGCTGCTGCTTGCCCATCCTGTAAAGTCAGTGGGAGGCTGGAGCACTGGAGACTGGAGACATTGCTTATAAGGATGTTTACACCTCAAGGATGGTGGAGGAGTTGGAGTGGAAAATAAACAGAAGATCCAAGTGCAAAATACAGGACGAGGGGAGTGGTTGGTGGGAGTCCTAGAAACTGTCATAGGTGACTGGTACAAGGTCCAATGGAGCAGAGGTTTTATTGTTGCTCATTTAAATCTAAGAATTTTTCCCCTTAGGAATAGTAACCAAATCATTTAAAAAAAATACGTGATGGAGAAATAGTCTGACAACTTGTCTTGTTCTAGAGATCCAATGTACAGAAATGGTGGTGATAGTTAGCAGTACTGTTTTGTATACCTGTAATTTTCTAGAAGGGTAGCTCTTAAATCTTAATACACATTCCCCAAAGGTAACTATGTACAGGTAATGGATATGTTAACTAGCTTGACTGTGGTGAGCATTTCATGCGTATGTATATCAAAATATCAAGTGTGTACCTCAAATATATATAATTTTTATGTCAGTGAAGTTCAGGCAGGAGATAGGAAGGAGGAAACTCTGGAGGTACCCCAGGGCTATGATAAAGGACATCAACACATGGCAGAGATCCGGTTCTAAGACCAGTTGTTCGTGCTTTCTCAAAAAGAGCTGAAGCATGATGAATTATGAATGCACCTGCGCAGAAGATGCTACATGACCCCTGCTTCATTATAATAGCATTAAAATAAATTAACATTGTGTGACCTCCTTCTCTGGTGGCCAATCAAGGAAAATCATGGGGGACCACATGCGCAGTAACTTTAAAGTAATATAACTACTTGTACATGTGCAATAAAAGCCCGCCAAAACTAGCCAGGAAATAGCTACCCTATAAAAATAGAATCCCTCCAACCCCTGAGGTCAGTCTCTGCTCCGAGTTGGCCCACTCCCATGTTCCATGGAGTGTACTATTGCTTTATAAATCTGTTCTCTTTCTGCTATAAACTCTCTGTGTTCAGTTCAATTCTTTGCCTGTGATCACCAAGAACCTGGTTACCTGTGCCCACCTGTGACAATATCTCAAGAATACTACTAAAAATAAGTATGGCCTGTAGGAAAATGGCTTTCAGAGAAGCATCAAACAGTGAATCTGAAAGGATGGGCTGACACTGAAGGGCTTTGTGTGAGATGCATGATCACAAATACATACCTGTGGCCAAGATCAAAAGAGCAGGACGGTCCCAAATGACAGTATCTTGATTTCGGCTCTCCTGCTAAAAAGAGTGACACCTGCTTCTGAAATCAAGAACATTTGACCTGAGGAAAATTATTTTTCAAATCTTTGTGCACATATCTGAAAGAAATTAATAACCTTTGTATAACAAGGTGTTTTACAGTTTTCTCTTGAACATATAAAATGAAAATGCTGTATTATCAGACAAAATTTACTTTTGTGTCTCCATTTAGCATTAGAAACTCAAAAGGCCTGGCAAAGGACACACCATTCTTTTTCCTAAGATTCAGACTGGGGCTACTTACTGGCATCTTGACAAGTTCTGTG
The DNA here is from genome assembly GCA_004027475.1 of Anoura caudifer. NCBI lineage: Eukaryota > Metazoa > Chordata > Mammalia > Chiroptera > Phyllostomidae > Anoura > Anoura caudifer. The sequence continues at coordinate 17,909 of PVKU01003900.1, read as the reverse complement.
GAAGTGAGTCTGCTACCCTGGCCCAAATGTGGACAAAGTGAAAAACAGGAAAGGGGCTTTCACTGCTAGAGAGGAGGAGAGAATTTCTTTTATTTGCATGGACAACGAAAGCATCTTTGTGATTTCTATTAAACTGTGTGACAAATACTCATGAAACAAACCAAGGACTGGAAAATATCCAGGAAGAGGGTTAACTCAGTGTAAGTTGGTATTTCTGAGGAGCAATCAACTCTTGACATTACTTTATACTGTTATTAGCTCCCCCAAACCCACAGAATCCCCCCAAGGGCTACATTTGTGGGCTTCTTAGGAGCTCACCCAAGCATATTCCATAGGACAAACGTATTTTACTTCTGCATTACCCAGGTCCTTTCTAGATTTAAAGTAGGGATGTCCCATCTTGGTAAAGATGATTTCTACTGAGAGTCACCATGTTTACTTTTGCCCTTAAAATTAGTAGATGGCATCAACTGATTAGTTGAAACAGTGGGCTGAAATTATCAAGTTAAAATGACATTAGTACTTCAGGAAAAGTAACTGTTTATGATAGAACTAACCTTAGACACAACTGGAAAGTGTACATTTGGAAAACATTAATAAACATATATGAATAACCCATGGACATGGACAGCAGCGTGGGGATTCACTGTGGGGGAGTGGGCTGGGTGGAGGAGAGCAAAGGGGGAAACATTTGGACAACTGTAACAGAACAATAAAATACTTAATAAAGAAATAAATAGCCCTGCCTTGTGTGGCTCAGTGGCTTGAATACTAGCCTGCAAACTAACAGGTCACCAGTTCAATTCCAAGTCAGAGCATATCCTGGGTTGTGGGCCAAGTCCCCAGGTAGGGGGTGTGTGAGAGGCAACACACATTGATGTTTATCCCCCTCTCTTTCTCCCTTCCTTCCCCTCTCTCTAAAAGTAAGTAAAGTCTTAAAAATAAATAAATAATAAAAATTATGTAAATTCAGCCCTTTCTTCATTTTCTTTGTTTTCTCTTCTCAACCCTGAAGCCCCAAGACCTGAGGCTCCCAACAGCCTTCCAGAATAACTATGCTCTCAACCAGTATTTTTTCCTCCATCTTCTTCACCCTTACAAATGCTTAGTGCACTGGTACCTCTTTCTCACTTGCTGTTATAGATAAAACCTTCCTGTTATAGATTAATGCTGATTATGTATCAGAAAAAGATTTCAAACTAAAGATTTAATTGTGGGATGAGGGGATAGAAGAAGAACTTTGTGAGAATGTACCTTTAAATCAGAGTTTCTCAAACAGTAGCAGGCATCAGGATCGCCTCCAGGACTGGTTTACAACACACATTTCTGGGTTCCTCCCTGGAGTTTCTGATCAAGCAGGTCTGGGTTGGGGCCTGAAGAGTCTACATTTCTAACAAGTTCCCCAGTGATACTGATGTGGCTGCTGGTCAGATCACACCTAAAAACCATTACTTTAAGTGAAACAACCCAAGTGCCTGCCTCATTTGACTTGGCATCCAAATGTCAGTGTGGGGAAGACTCTGACATATTCTATCCAAACCTCTTGCTCCAAATTCAGAGATTTATTCATTCATTGTGAGAGTCATAAGCTGCTATTGGAGATAAGTATATGATTTAGAATAAAATGTCTATTTGTTGTCTGCTTTACAGTCTCTGGGAATTTCTTTAAAATCTCTGAGCCTCACTCTTGTATTATAAAACTTGGAACAATAAACCCAGTCTTTCAAATTCATTGTGGGGCTCAAAACAATGATATGAAGATGCCTGGTAAATGATCCAATGCTCTACAAATGGTATCATTGTTCTACAGTAATCAGTTTCTCCAAGGTAGCTATCAAAAATGAAAAGATGTTGGACCACATCGTTTTCAGAAAAGGAGAGCTACCTGTATTTCCTGGGTCACCAACAAAGTTAGTTTCCTGAAAACACTTGTCATAGGTTAAAAAGAGAGAGAGAGAGAGAGAAAGAAAAGGGAGGAAGGGAGGGAGGGAGGAAAAAGAGAGAAATGCTGTACTAATCTTTGACATACGTGTTATTTATGCCCTGGAGAGCCACACACACAGTGCAGACCTTTGTAGAACAAAGGGGAATTTTCTGGCATCCTATATATTTCAAGCGCAATCCTAGTCCTTGTTGTGGAAAATCCATAACAACAACACCTGTGCAATTTTTCTTAACACCAACACATTCAGAAAGCACCAGAATAGAGCTTCATGAACATGATTCATTAACTATATCCCACTGCATTATTTTACCCCTCATCTTTCACTTGGCCCTTAATAATTAAGGAAAAACCTACTTCCTGTGATTATAACACATACCACACACACTGCTATGAATTCCATTTGTTAGATCCAAATCTTTGTTAAAACCTCAATATTTGCAGCCCTTGAAAATATGCATCTCTCAAAGAATATCATCCCAGATCCAGAAACAGCTGGGAGAAGCCATTATATTGCTCCCTAACATTCTCACATCCACAACTAAGGCAGGAACAGACCTGTCTCTGCAGGAGACAATTCTAACTCCTTGGAGTCATTCCTTGCTGGCAGGAGCCCATGGAGAAGGCATAAGAGGTGCACAGCACAGGCTGGTCTTTTCTCAGCTGTGAGGTAACTAACACTCAGCGTTTCTGTTTCCCTGACATAAGAGCAAGTGAACACTCAGGCGCTGAACAAAGGGACACAATTCCATACAAGGCTGAAAAGAACTGAGGCAGAGTAGTAAATCTAAGTCATTTGATGCCACGGCCCCACTCACTTGTTGACATCAAATGAAATTATACAACTCAACGCACATAGGGAAAGCTCAGAAAATAAGGAAGGGGACAGTTGCAATTTCACTTCCAGTATTCTTCCCACTGCTCCATACCTCACCCTCTGGATTCCCATGCTGCAGCACTAACAGTATTATCTCTCATCACAGTGGGCAACCCTAAGCCTCTCGGGCCAATAGCAGGTGTCCAAGCCTGCAGTCACCTACATAGCTTTGTGGGCCCTATCCTTTCTGGCTTTTTTTCCCAACAGCATCTATTTATTGGACGATTGCAGGTTCTTTCCTAATAGATACAGCCCTTTGCCTTATTCAAGGATTGGTACATTCCAGCCAGGTAAGGGGGGGGGGAGCGCAATGAAAGACATAGACATACTGGAGGAAAATGTACTTATAAACCATTTATTTCTTTGATTAAAGAGAAAAACTTCATAAACAATATCCACTCATAAGTAAAAATGGGATAAAAACTTTGCTAAAAATGTTTAATTGCTATTAATCTGCATTTACATGCATCTTCTCATCTCATCTGTAAAGTTTATTTGGGTTTTGCTACTGTCTACCAATAGAAGCTCTCAGAGCAAACACAAGTATCAGGAAGGAAAACTTATTTACAAGAGAAAGTTCAAGAATGCAGCTTCAGGAGACAGCAGTGGCCCATCAGTAGAAGCAGACGGTGTGCAGGAAGGTCTGGCCACTATTCTCCTCGAACTCCAGCAGCACTTCCCCGAGCTCCTTGTTGACATCATCCAAGAGCTGAAAGCACTGGCAAAATTCAGAGAACAGGAATGCCCCCAGGCTGGCCTCTTTGAAGTTATCTCTGATGTTCAGGTTAACCACATGCACCAGCTGGAAGGTCACACGCTTTCTGGAATTCAGTTCTTCCACCACCTGGTCGTAAACTTGCTCTTCACAGGTGAGGATCAGGTCAAATACATCTCTGCAGTTCTGGAACCTTTCGGGCCTCGGTTTGATCTCTTTATTTCTCTCCAACATACGCAAAACGCCATTCTTTGTATAGAGCTCTTTGTCTTTCCTAACAAGATCTCTGTACATTTCATCATAAGTGGTATTGAAATCATAAACATTGGGCTGGTCGGCTGTTGGTCCTGGAAGCCTCACATGAGTGCCTGTTCCAAAGGACCGGACAGCGAATCCCTTCCTCTTGAGGAGATGGTGGGCTTCCATACTCCGGTTTTGGTTGCTGGAGCACACTACTGCCACCCGCAGCGAGGCTGAAGCCATGGCGATGGTCCCTGCCAAGTCAGTACTCTTCGGCTCCCAGCTCCAGCTCCCACTCCCAGCTTCCAGCTCTGACTCCCAACTCCCAATTCCCGACTCCCGACTCCCTACTCTACTCCCAACTCCAACTCCCAGCTCTTGCTCCCGACTCACGGCTCCGACTCTCCCGACTCTGGCTCCTGGCTCCGGCTCCGGCTCCTGGCTCCGGCTCCTGGCTCCGGCTCCTGGCTCCGGCTCCTGGCTCCTGGCTCCTGGCTCCTGGCTCCTGGCTCCGGCTCCTGGCTCCGGCTCCGGGCTCCAACTCCGGGCTCCGGCTCCTGGCTCCCGGCTCCGGCTCTCCGGTCCGGGTGGGGTCCGGGTCCAGGTCCGGGTCCGGGTCTGGCTCCGGTTCCTGGTTCCGGCTCCTGGCTCCGACTCCCGGTTCCTGACTCCTCTCCCCCCGGTACAACTCCCTCTCGCTCCCAGACGCACACTCACCAGATGTGCTTCCACGCCAGCAAGATGGCAGCAATGGCTCCCGAAAGTTAGGACGTACAAGTGCGGCGCGCGTGGGGACGCACAGCGAGGCCATGCGCAGTATCTGGCCATGCGCACTTTGTGCAGGCGAGCCTCCCCACGCTTGCCGTGACCCCCAACTACCGACCGAAGTTAGGCCCAGCTCACTGCTCCAGGACGCGCATGCGCACCACCGCTCTGGGCATGAGGCCAAGGACCATATTCCTCCCAGGGGTTGCTCGCTGCCACCCTGGCTTTTCTTTGTCGACTCTTTCTTCTCCCTGCTGGAGTCCTCATGTGTTTTAGACTTTTCCTCTCCAGTCCTGTCACAACCACCCTGCTCTCTGCAAATTCATTTGCACATTCCTTCTGGTTATGACAAGCCATTAAAATGGAGGAGCAAGAGTAAGAGAGGTGAGGTCTTTATACCTTGAGTTCACTCATTAAGTTGATCATAGAAAAAAATAAAATGGAATAAGCATCACTAAGAGAGGCACGTAGAAGACAGTTGGGAGGCCACCGAGGAAGCAGAACTTAGGCACATCTCGTTTTAGATCTTGGAATTCATGTTAACTTGTTGACCTGTTCCTAAACTCAGCTCAAAGCGATCCACCAGCATCCTGGATCAACGATTGCTGCATGAACATGCATGGACTTGACTTTTTCCTCCTCATCACAGTGAGCAGACCATCTGCATCCTTCACCTTGAAAGGAGCCAATCGGTTTCAAAAACCAGCCTCCTCCATTTTCAGGGTGGGGCTCACCATCCCTGCAGACCTAGCCAAGTCCTTCATTCACAGGGAGGACCAAAATGAGAACAGCCAGTTGGTCGCATCCTTTATAAACCCTGCCTTTCTTCGTCCCCTCTGTAGCACAGTTTAGCTTGCTCCCCGAATCCATGCCCCAGATTGCAATCCTTCCTTTGCTCAAATAAACACTTTTTATTCCTTATTGCAGCCTAAAACATTGTTTTTATTATTTGGTTGAAAAGGTCAACAAATCGTGTGTGTCTACTATGTAAAAGCCACTCTTCTAGGTGCTGGGCACACAACACTGAACAAAAGAGGGGGAAAAACACAATCCTCCCCCCAAACAAACTCCTGTCCTCTCAGAGTTTATAGTCTAATGTATTTATAATCTGGAATTCAACCCAATTTTCAAATCCTTCCTTGACTCCAAAGTGTAAAAGTGAAATGTGTTTATTTTAAAGAGGAATAAATTCTAATTGAACCAATATTTCTCAAGTGCCTTCCAAAGATCACCTCCATCAGAATCCCTTAACATACTAGTCAAAACAAAGATAAATGGGCTGGCTCCATGGCAGGTCCACTCACCTAAACTCTATGAGGGTGGATGCAGGGACATTAACATTCTTAGCATAAATATTTCCCAACCTTTGAGAAGATTTGTCAAACTAAATAGATTAAGCTCACATGCAGGAGAATTGGGTTCTTTTGTGCAAATTAATGTTTGAGATCTGCTGCTCAAACACAGAGATAACCTCAAATGGTCTGGAGTTTCAGACACTAGCTATAGCCATGTTTCCTAAACTTCCCAATAAAATTACCCAGGGACTCCTGTTATTATTGGAGCTTCTTAGGTCCATTTCACAAAGATTCTGATCCAGTAGGTTTTAGATGGGCCCATAGGTGATTTCTTATTTAAGAAATACAGAGCTTTAGAATAGAAGTACAAATAGGGGATGGAGGAAATATCCCATGCTCAGGGGAAACTATCCAGGAGTGCTATATTGGTCATTTTTATTTTCCCCTCATATTACTGACTTTTTTCTTAACATAGATTTGCCCCCCTTGCCTCTCCATTTGATTTCTTTGCTGGGTAAGTATTTCAAGCTCAGTTATGTGGGCTTTGGGTACAAAGGAACAAGTTTTCATTACAAGATTCATCATTAGATCTTCAAAGGAAAGGGACTAATCTTGATAATCCAGTGCTCACCCAGAGCCTCCCATCAGTAGGTACTCAGTAAAGATTTACTCAGCACTAGCCTGGTTAATAGTATTCTAAAGGATTAGAAGGTGTTTGGATCTAATTTAGACTACATCTTGCAATCCTCCACTGGCCCTGTGGTCAACTGTTCACCCTTCAGTGAATGAGGCACCAAGTATCAGTTCCTTTGCAGAATACTTTGTAACACCTATTGATTCTCCTGAATGTCTCCTCTGCTCCTCTAACCCAACAGACAAGGACAGATTGGATCAAGGTAGGCTGACAAGGAGATCAGAGTCACACTTGAAAGAAATGACAACTTTCAATTTTTCTTGCTGTTGACATTAAGCTAGTTATGGCACCATTGCTATAGCATTTTAGTATTAAAAGTATAGTTGCAATAAAATGCATTTATTTTTAACTTTTTTGATATTTAAAAAATGTCAATAACCATATCCCTTTCCTCTTTATCAGTAGAGCAAACTGAGGTTGGCATTATATATCTGAGATAAATTGGGAGAAAAGATAAAGGATTAAAGACTGAAACACATCAAGCAACTGTAAAGGGAGGACACACAAAAGCAATGTATCTTGAAGATATCTTTTATGAAAATCTCTCATGATTTTCTGTACAGAAACCATAGCTGAGCAGAGTGAGGGAAGAGAGAGCTCAGATAATAAGATAGTAAAGTTTGGCAGTTGCAGACAGCAGTAAGATAATAGGCTTTAGAGGTAGTCATACCCATGAGAGAACACAGGTTCTCACACGGAATGACTATGTGATTTGGGCAAACCACGAATACCTCAAACATTAACAAAATGTCCCCCATCTTTTTAGCAAACATTTGTGAAGATAAATAACAATTCATTTTTCCTCCCTTTTAACTGAAGTCATATATGATTAAAATTTGCAAAAGGAATAATACAGAACAGGTATCATGAGTTACAAAACCTGTCCACTGGCACAGAGAATACAGTTAATGTCAGTCATTAACAATGATTTGAGCTAGAAAAGTAAATAAATTATTATAACAGTTGAAACTCATCAGCTATTGACACTATCATATATTAAAACAAAACAAAACAAAAAACCAGAACAAGCAAAAAAGAAAAAATCAGTCTAATGCATGAGAGATTTCTAAGTAAGTTCTATGACATTGCATTTGGAATTTGAATTTAATTGGCATTCATCTCATGATTATGCCTCTTGGAAAATGGGGTTGACATTTCAATAATTTTGAATAGCCTTGAAGTATGATTTCTTATAGATTCTGAGAAATTCATTGATCACTACTCAAAAGGACTCTATGCCTTTGGGTAGACTTCCCTACCCTTTTCACACACACAAAAAAAGTCATTGATATGTCCAAGGGTACAATATATTTAGATGTAGAATTGGCAAAAACAAAAACAAAATAACATTGGTAAATCTCAGCTTATGCCCCAAATTCAACCTGATAGTTTGATTCATGCTGGTAGGTGGGGACTGTTAACAAAGGAGTTGCTCAGAAACATACAGGAAATTTGTTTCAGTCCAATAATCTATTCCTGGATAAATTATATGACAAAAAATTGACAACATATTCTACCCAATTTTCTTCTTTTCTATTTTATCCAACATATTGGGAATATAAAGCATAAACAAGAGTGAATGCTTATGCGAAGATGAATACTTTCAAATGAGTTGGGAGACAGGCTTCAAAGAATTCACATAAATTCAGAGTTCATAACTTGAACTTGAATGAATGCTTAGCCCTAATCTCTCTTTGGTTACTGTGATGTATATTCCATTTTCACATGTAAAATGGATTATAAACAAGATTAATTGATTTATTATAAAGAACATTCATCTTTTGCAAAAAGGCCATTGTTATTCAGAAGACTATATATATAAATATGAAATCAAGGCATGCATCTGCCAAGGTAGGAATATTCTGGTCACCAATTCTAATGTGGGGAGGTATGGGAGATTTCCCCATACCAGCACACAATTCTCCAGACACCAGCTGGGTGTCTTATAGTTCAACTGAATTCTGACACTATCGACCTAGAGATAGTGTCACATCCCACAGGTTAAGAGTTCAGTTCTACAAGACTACCCCTTCCTCCACTTCAAATAGCAGTAGCAAGTCCAGGTTGTCACCTGTGCTACTGAGCAAACTGCTATAGATCTGAGGTCCTAACAACACCCTCCATGGGTTCAATTAATTTGCTAGAGCAGATCACAGAACTCATAGAAACATTTCACTTAATAGATCACTGGTTTATTATAAAAGGATATGACTCATATAACTCAGGAACAACCAGATGGAAGAGATGCACAGGGCAAGGTATGGGGAAAGGACTCAAAGCTTTCATGCCCTCTCTGGGTGTGACACTCTCACAGGTCTGTGCATGTTCACCAACCTGGAAGCTCTTTGAAGCTTATCCTTTTGGGTTGTTGTGGTGGTTTCATTAAATAGGCATAATGACTAAATCATTACCCATTGGTGATCGATTCAAACTCCAATTCCCCCATCCCCACCCCGGAGTTAAGTACATGGACTGAAAGTTCCAACAGTCTAATGCAAAATTGGTTCTCCAGGCAAACAGCCCCATCCTTAGGTGCTTAACCAAAGTTGCTTCATTGACATAACAAAAGACATTTTTGTTGTTCTAACCCCTTAGGAAATTGCAAAGATTGTAGGAGCTTTGTGCCATAAATGGGGACAAAGATCAAATATATATACATATATATTTCTTATTATATAATCACACCATATACATCTCTACCAATTTATAGATTTATCTGAATATCTTTTTATGTATCTATACCTGTACGTGCTCTCTTGCTTTGCTTACTCTCTCTTGCTCTTACAAATGTTACAAAAAGAGAGAAAAAAATGCCCCCAAAGAAATGACGTGTTAAGTCTCACCAAGACTTAATATCTAACCTCCTTGCAGCTTCAGCTTTTCCCAGGAATGTGATCTTTAAATTGCGCATTTCCTTTCAGCACTAGGGGATGATCCTAGACCCCTTTTGGCCCCCTTAAGACCAACTGACTGACCAAAGCTTGCCTTAAATAATGCATTTTTTGCTAATAATTCCCTTTGTTCCACTTTCTCTCTCTGCCTTAAAAAATATCTTTCCTTTTTGGCAGCTCCATGGAGTTTCTTTTTATTGCCAGATGGGATGCAGCCTAATTCATGAATCATTAAATAAAATTCAGTTCTATCTTTAAATTTACTCATTTGAATTTTTGTTATTTCACAAAAATATCCTATTAACTGAAGAATAAGCAAGCATTTTCACTCCCAAAATTTCAACTTTATTTCCTTTATTCCTTCTACCATCTAAAGCAAATATCAATACACACTCTGACAGATCTAGGTAGGCCTAGGAGGAATGGAAAATCACCAGGTGGGAAAACTGTACCATGGGAAACTGTAGCCTGGGAAAATGCCTGCCTGGGAAACTGCTTGCCAACCTTACCCAGGACAGATGCCCAGCTAAGACTGGGGTCTGGGGTCGGCCTATCTGGCATAACAGGATTCAGCTTTAAGTTGAGCCTGACAAGATGCATTAAGAACAATGGTCAGCAGAAATGGCGCCCAGCAACCAGCTCTAGCCAGTCAGACTCTGACACTCCAACCAGTTACCCTTTGCGGGATTTTGTGCTTAAAAAACCCTGCCCTAAGAACAACTGAGCCAGTCTTAACCTCCCTTGGTTGGCCCCACTTTCCCCCTCGAGTCCCAACCTCCTTAGGTTGGCTCCACTCTCCCTCTTATTCCCACTAATAAACCCTGCTCTTTAGCTCTCTGCGTCTGGTTTCTTGAGCAACTGAGGTCTAACACCCTCTTATCTTCTAACTAAGTAGAGAAGGAAATCATGTAACTTTTTATGATCATGTTTGCTTGATAATTGATTTTATCTTTTTCTAGAAGATATTCTCTTTGTTTCTGAAATTTCAATTACTTTTCTGTCCTCTTTTTATTCATTGAATTAATATTATTAAATTTGTAGGATTCAAATAGATAAAAGGATGTAAAATATAGTTCTGTTATGTATTTATTATTTTCCTTCTGCTGGATCTTTGCTTGTTTGCTTTCTTCAAATATATAAAACATACTGTTTTACATTTCTACTGAACCTCAACCAAACACATCCATAAACATGTATATTATAATTAATTTCTATAAGAGCAGTACTATTTTTTTATTTACAGTAACATTTTTAGAAATCAGGTTTAATTATTCATTGAGTGCTTATACTCATCTATATTCTCTCTGACTTATAATTATGAAAACTGAAAACAAAGACAGGCAGAATTAGCAACCCCAAAATACTTCTTGTCTTAATGATTGTTTTAGGCTGATTTTTTTTTTTAAAGCAGCAGAGATAAGACTGAATAGAAGTTATCCTTTTGCAAGGGACATTTACCCTCATAAGGGAAAATAATCCATTTGTAAAGGTGTCTCCATCTTCTGTACCTAGAATTAAAGAGTGATTAAATCTCTAAAAACCTTTATCAATAGAGAAGGCAATGACTTAAATCTGCATAACAACTTTACCCTTATTTACTGTGCCTTTCCTGGAAACCTTTCATTATTGGCTCCCCCTGCCCACAATATCTTCCTTTGTCTTTAGCCTAAGATGGTATTTAAGGAGATGGTTTAAGCCATTTGGAGAGTTACTCAGTTTTCCTGGGTCTCTTCCAAGTACACAGGAGTTATATATGTTATTAAATTTCTGTTTGTTTTTCTCCTGTTAATCTGTCTTTTATTATAGGGAGGTCTGAGCCAAGAACCTGGAAGGGTAGAGGGAAGACAATTTTTCCTCCCTCACTAAAATTACACAGTAAACTTTTGAATTAGGATGTATAATCAATCTAGCAAAGCAAACCAACAAGAAGCAAACCAAAGATCATGATATGTCTGTGTTGTGCTCTATGATAATTCTGGAAGCAAAATATTCAAGCAGATTCCTTAAAAGACATTTAACATAAAACTCTTTCATATGCCTCTTAATTTTGTTTACATCTATGTCAATAGTCCCTTTATTAAAGTTCTTGTGGGTCCTGTGGATGAAAAAAGGGTACTGTAACAACTCTAATCAAAAGTAATATTACAGGGTGATTTGATCATAAAGAACAAACTGAACAGGTCATGGTGGGTAGGCACACCCCAGGCATAACTTCTTTAGTAAAAGGTATACCTTTGCCTTAAGCAAGTCTCGTGCATTGTTTTTGTGCATCTAGATTAACAACACCTTTGAAATGCCTCGTTTTCAGACACTTCAGGAACCATAACCACCTTCAAGAAAGCACGTAATATTATTAACTATCCTGTAATCTAGCATTTTCAATAAATGTGCCACAAGAATTTTTAAAATACGCCGTACCTGACTATTTAGTCAGGAGCATTGACCTCTCTTCCCTTAGACTGTCAAATAGAACAATGATAGCAGCCAACACAACAATAGCCATCCAGTGTAAGCGAATAAAAATTATATCTATTTTTTTGTCAGATTGGCAAAAAATACATTTTTGGTGTGCCACAAAATTTTAGTAATTAATTTATGTGTGCCACAAGATGACAAAGGTTGAAAATTGCCATTATAATCCAATCCCCACCTTACTTTCTCTCACTTGCATGTAATCTTCCTCATGTTACCTCCTTCATTCTAAATGGGCAAAAGAAGCTGCAAACTGTCATTCTGGGAAGTATTTTTCTCAGTCTGTTGAATCTTGTTTCCAGATATATCCTCTGTTTGGCTCATATAAACTCTAATAAATGTATAATTTTTTCCTACAAGTTCGGACATCCTTATGTCAACCATGCTAACTGAAGGAATGAGATCCCAGATATGGAGAGCTGCTGGGAACATCTAGCACATAGCCTGCCTCCCAATTTTGCCCAGTGCTAGCTCGTTCTCTCCACCTTACTAGCAGAATAACTTTCTAGCAACTTTCACCCTCTTAAAATCAAGCAAAGCTTTCAGATTCGAACCCAGATATGACCTAAAAGCTAAAAATAAATTATTTGAAAAAGTTTCTCTGTCAATTAGTTTGGAATTATTTTCTAAATCATAGTCCAGCTTAGCATCACTTGACCATCAGCTACTAAAGTTGAAGAAGCTGTTTATTCTTTAAAATTATGTTTTTATCTGACCTTAAAAGCTGTCCTCTTTCTCTGAAGTGTCTAACTTTTTCATTCCCTATTTTTCTCATTTGTTAAAAGAACAAATAACCCAATAGTAGATATAAAGATATAAATAGATAATTCATAGATAAAGGAGTACATATTGCAGAAATATTGCAGAAAAGTGGTGATCCACTTTAGTGAGCCAGGAAATGCGAATCAATACCAGAAATGAGAAACCATTTCACACCCCTTTTGTGGGTGAAAGTAAGAAATCTGATAATACCAAGTGTTGGAGCAGACCTGGATTATTGTGATCTTTTCGACATGGCTGGAAGAAGTATTATTTACTACATCACTTTGGAAAACAATTGGCAGTATCTTGCAAAGATAAACATTCACACACCTTATAACCAAGCAATTTCCTTACTAATCATATACCCAAAAGAAACTTTTGCATGTATCTACCACCACTACTAGCAGCACCAAACACATGTACAGGAACGTTCACAGAATCTCTTATAGAGTAGTAAAGTCCTGAAAACAACTACCAGCAGGAGAATGGATAAATAGTAACATATGCATGACTGAATATCAGCTGTATGCAATAATAAGAATGAATGTTAGCAGTAAGATTTTGAAAAAAATAATCCTTAAGTGTCATGTTTTTAGGTAATATCTTGGTATAATAACTGATTTGCCTGTCATATTCCTTTTATCTGAACCACACAATTCTTCCCCATTAGAACAAGGAGGCTGAATCATTCCCACACTTCTTGCCCCAGAGAATGGAAACATACAGCAGAATGCTGAGGAAAAGATTAAAATTGTTTTAGTGCCATCATTTGGTTTTGAATATCAAAAGCTAATCTCTAAAAGAATAGAAGAAATACATTTTATACTTACCTGGCAGGGGAGATACTTTGATCATGTGGGTGGCTTTCCCAGGGCGAGGCTTTTCCATTGCATTCAGGATGTGCTGACCCCTGTGATTTCCCCAAATATGGGAAACTCAACTACATAATTTGTGGCAGTGGGGGACTGCATTCATGTTCTCCCCTGCACCAAAACAAAGTACATTTTAGGCTTAAATCATAGTTTGGAAAAAGATGAAAATTATGCAAAACATCATCATCCACAATGAAAGCTTATACTTAATGGTGACTAGCTAAAACCATCCCTTTTAAAATGAGGAACAGAAAAACATGTCCATGATCACTATTATATTTCAGTATTGTTTTTGCAGTTCTGGCAATTGCAGAGACAAGAAAGAAGTATAAGGGTGGGGGGGGGAAGCTGACTTTTCTGCATCACATACAATCATCTCTATATTGGGATGAAGCCACCATCACCCTGCATGAACTCCCAGAGACACCATCCCTGCTGATCCATATGGAACATTTGGTACAAATCAGAAATGCACTTTGGTTTCAAGCCACTGAAATTTGGGGGTTGTTTGTTGTTAACTAAACTGATACAGTTATCTTCTTCAGTTTGAAACATACTGCTTCATATCTAAGCTGCATAGAAGTAACATTGCCTATAATCATACATGCCTGAAATAGTTTGTAATAGGTATTTGAAAGCAAATAGAATGCAAAAAAAAAAACCAATTTCCCTGATCTGTAGACTAGACAGTTATTTCAGTCCAGGTAAGAGTCAGAGAAGGGTAATGTTAGACAGTGTGGATCTGTTAGTGGTGATTCTGAGATTTCCCCTCTTCCTTTTCAGGGGAGAGATAGTATAGTGTTTTTTTTTTTTAAAAGACTGGTTTAAAAAACTTGGAAAATAGATAGCAAGCAGAGGAAAAATGGTAGCCAAAAGGTCTGTACTGAGAGGGCCTAACACACTCAGAATCTCTCTCACAGGATAACACCTGCAAGTTTCCATAGCTTTGCCTTCTCTCCCAATAAGGGGGTTCAGAAGGGCTGAGATTTGCTGATGGTCTTTCTGCTAAGGACCTCACAACTGAGAGAAACAGAACACAGTGTTGGTGGATGGACTTACAGAGCCTGGACACCATGGCAGCCTGTGAGTCAGGTGCCCCTCAGAGGACATCTGCACAAAGCTCTGCTGACTGTCCACATTCAGGACTTTTCTAAAATGGCATTATTCCACATGAGTCTTTGAGCATGTTAGTCATCCGAAGAGGAAGGAGGGATATGTGGAAATCCTTAAACATCTGATTTAAATTTGATTCGACTAAGAACATTTTATAGTGGTGATGACTGAATTAAATCTTTTACCTTCATGCTGAATTGGGACTCAAAACAAAGACCAAACATTTACAAAGTTAAAAGTAAGTGCAATTATTTGCTGACCTGTATTTCTTGGCAAATCAAATACTCCTTCAAAGAGCTGGTTGGGCATGGTTAGTAAATTGACATAGTGAGAAGGAGAACTCTGGGAAATGGATTTTATTTGGGTCAGGGAACAATCAGGAATACAATTTCCCAACATGGTTAATTCAAGATGTCTAATAAACTCCAAAGCAGAGGAAGACAGGTATCAGTAAGAAAGGTTTGAGGTAGACATGCACATTTGGGGGCTTTTGGATATAAATGGGCATTTAAAATTAGGGACCTGGAATTACATTACATTAAATAGTAAATATAGATCAAGAAAAGAACAGATATTGTCAGGACCGTGGAAAGGTTGAGAAATAGAGGAAAACAAGCAATATGAGGAAATAGAAAATTTTAAATCCCAGGCTTAAGCCCAGGAAGCCTTCCCGCCCGTATTTGTCTGTAAACAACCAATAAGGTATAGAGGCGCCAATCCCCTGAGCCAATACCAATAAAGTATAGTGGCGCCAATCCCCTGAGCCAATAGCTAACTGCCACATCCTGCTGTGCAAACGTTTGCTTGCTCTGCTATTATAAAAACCCATAGCCTGTAAGCTCAGGCGCGGCTCTCATTTGGTTGCTCTGCAGAGCACAGTGACTCCGGTCACATTTGGGAGAGTCTGCCCCTGCGCAGGTAAAACTTTGTTTGGCCAATAAAACATCTCAGAAGCCCTCCGGAGATCAGTTCCTTTATCTCACGTTCGAATACAACAATATGAGATGTGAACTCTAAGGCATTCCAACATTTAAAGATTAATTAGAGGTTGTTATTCCAACAAAGAAGACAAAACCTGCAGCAAATGAAGTAGCACCAGAAAACAGCACAGAGTGGTGTCCTGGATGCCAAATAAAGTTTCAAGCAGTAGGTGATCAACAGTGTCAACTACTATGACAGGAAAGATGGGAACTGAATAATAGCCATTAGATTTGGTGATGTGGACATGATTCAAGACTTTGCAAGTGCAATCTTGTGAGTGTTGCAAGTGAGA
The DNA here is from genome assembly GCA_004027475.1 of Anoura caudifer. Taxonomy (NCBI): domain Eukaryota; kingdom Metazoa; phylum Chordata; class Mammalia; order Chiroptera; family Phyllostomidae; genus Anoura; species Anoura caudifer. Next base: position 1,998 of record PVKU01003900.1, on the reverse strand, counting down.
GAATTATACGACCATCCAAATCTAGGGCAGATGCTTTTAGTACTTTTATGTGGTTTTTAAAAAAAAAAAGTTTTGTTGATGACTCGTAAGAAGCTCCTTGATAGAGAGGTTACTTATTCAAATATGTCTGGAAACACTGCATACCACATTTCTCCTTGGACAGTCATGAAGAAAATGAGCAAATTAAAAAAACCTAACAAATAAAAAAAATTGTTTATATTTTCTTTAGCTTACAAATTCCTGAATTTACATCCAATAAAATCCTCACACATGTATGCATGTTTGTATGTGTGTGTAATGCCCATAATCTCCTACCTGAAGTTCTTTTGGTCAGATGTAATTTGAAAACCAAAATATTTCAGACTTCAAAAAGACAAGGAACTGATAGCACATGTTTTACGTAATTCTGCCAACAGGGAATCAAGCTCATGAACACCTTTGCAGTTTGTTATAAAAACTTCACTCCATGATAAATAGACTATGTATAGCCTCACACTCCTTTAAGTTTATATGCCAAAGAGTTGTGTGCCAAATTTCTAGGAAAATAATTTCAGTTTTAGAAGTTTTGGGGTTTCAGAATTGTAGGTGTATATTAGGAGGTAGTGGAAATGTTTTCTAAAACAAAGTTTGTGTAACCTTGAGGTAAAGGTCAAGCATGAATATTAACCTTTGGAGTAAAATATACATATGGATATTCACTGAGTACAGTTTAACTGCAAAAGAGGGTATTTGACCCAAGCAACATGTGGATTCATGTCATAAGAAAATAAATAGGTACATGTTTTATAATTTCAAAATGTTATATGAATGTAAAAATGATATAAAAATCATATAAAGCAATGTTTGGGGATGCTTTAAAAATGAAAATAATTATTAAAATAAAAATCATTACTAAAACTTTTGAAAGGGATGAAGAAGGGAGTGGATGGAAAGAGGTTCTCCCTGAAACCCTCAGTAAAATAAAGACAAATTTATAAACAATTATTAATGTTTATTTCTTACAATACTATATTTAGTGTTATATGAGATAACTACCCCCCCTGCAAAAAAAACAAAAAAACAAAAAAACAAAAAAAAAAACCCTGTTATGGCTCCTTTGGGGACTGTAGCTAATGGAATGTTCATTATCATATAAATTGATCAAACTAGAGCTCTACAGAGCCCAATGGTTAAAAACCTGGCACAGAAAAGCCACTGCCCATCTGATTATATAAGTTATGCTTTTAGGCTATGCATGCCATTCAGGTAAATAGGTCATAACAAAAGGCTAAAATAACTTCTTCTTGTACTTTTAAACTGTTTTCCCAGCTTCTATAAGTGATTTTCCACTCACAAGTGATTAGTTGTCCCTACTCTTCAGGGAGATTCAATAGATGCAGCCAGGATGTCTAATTTACTAACCAAGGCCTAACAGAGGATATTCCACAGGAATACGTGGTAACTTTGGAAATAACAATACAAATAATTTAGTCTCAGTTCACATGTGGCCTCTGGGAATGGTTGTGAGAAGGATGGGACTGGAAGGGGAGGAAAGAAGGCCTCTAATTTAAAAATGAAATGCACACATACATGCATGAAATTAAATTAACAAAGTGAAATGAAATGAAATAGGGCCTCAGCATATATGTAACTCAACCCAGAAAGGGTGTATCACTGAGGCATTGGAACTTGGGGTGACAGAATGTCATCCCTCTGTCTTTTCCTCACTCTCATTGTGTTTCCTATTGTGGTCACACAGTTTTCAGATACTTTCCACCCTTAATCATTATGTTTGGCCTGGTGGCTCCTCGTGGGCACAATTTATAACTAGTTTGTTGAAAATTCCATGAGTTGTGACTGGTTCAGGAAATCTCTGGGCATCTCAGGGTGTCAGGCAGAAGGCAAGTTGTGAGCAGTTCCAGTTCTGGGAAAGCCTGTGCGTGAATGAGCCTCCACTGGATAGAGGTGTGCTGGTTTAGAGGAAATAATTAGACATTGACACTTTCCTCAAGGGAAGAA